>JAGSMP010001057.1:0-62823 GCA_029286625.1 Parnassius orleans | reverse complement strand
CACTAACCATGCTCGTTTGTCGGCCTAATTCTTAAAAAACCTATTTTATTCAGTTAGTATCAGAATAAAACCGCTGCACATCAGTTGTTCTGTATGGTGAGTGTAGAGAATCGGAGTTTACTAGAAATTATTTTATTATTTTTAGTTGCTTAAGTTGGCATCTAAATTCCATTTAAAACTTAATCCCCTATTTTGTCACTTTCAGGAGTGGATGTCCCATATACATATATATATATATAATATATCAAAATCAGTTCACAATTGAAGATATTGCATAACATACATACAATAAAAATACATACATCCAATTATTTTTAGTGTACTCCTTTCTTTGAAGTCGACTAAATACACCTATATATTACGTTTTGGATTTTATCGATATCAATTCTACTCACTCACAATCATTACATAACATGACCCGTATTAGATATTCGTGTTTGGATTTTGTCTCGTTTGTGCAAACATTTGTTTATTTGTTGTTTTGCTGTTCTGTACGATAATACGTTTATTAATGTGAAGGAGGGTGGAGGGTTCATTTAATTGTGTGCATGGATTACACTGTATTGCTGGTATTATCTGTTGAATTCTGCTACGTGTGTAGAATACAATTACACCAAGCTAGTCTGTTTTTTTATAGGATAAGGGTGACAACCGAGCACGCAGTCCACCTGATAGGGTTCCCTGTTACCTAATCTACCGCCAAATAGTAGTGTTTGTACTACTGCGTTGCGACCTTTTTTTTTTATAGGAGAGGGGGCAAACGAGCATGCGGCTCACCTGATGGTAAGTGACTACCGCCGCCCATGAACAACTGCAACACCAGGGGAATTGCATATGCGTTGCCGGCCTTTTAAGAAGGAGTAGCTCTTCTTGAAGGTCCTAAGTCATATCGGTCCGGAAAAATCGCTGGTGGTAATCGATTCCACAAGGAAGTTGTGCGAGGAAGAAAACTTCTTCTAAATTGCACAGTGGTGGACTGCCAATCATCCAGATGATATGGATGGTATCTCGAGTTATGTCGCGATGTGCGATGGTGAAATTGAGCGGCTGAAATTAGTCCGAACAATTCCTCAGAGCACTCCCCCGTGATAGATGCGATAAAATACGCAAAGAGATGCAACATCTCTACGCAGTGTCAGTGAGTCCAGCCGATCGGAATGAACTCGGTCGTCGACGATCTTCGAGCCGCTCTGCGCTGGATGGTCAAGTGGAAGGAGCTGGCACTGGGAGCCCCTGCCAGAGATGGGAACAGTATTCCATGGGGCCGAACCTGCGCCTTGTAAAGTTGCAAGCGTGCTGGCATGAAATACTGTCCTGCTCTGCTGAGCACGCCAAGCTTTTTAGATGCCAATTTGGCCTCTTCCAAGTGACCACGAAACTGCACATCACTCGATATGTCGACACCGAGGATTCCGATACTGGCTGAGGCAACAAGGAGTGCCTTGAAACTGAGGTGATACGACAAAGGGTTCTTTTAGCGGTAAGCGCGCAAACTTGTGTCTTCTGGGATTAAACTGGACTAGATTTAGTCGCCCCAGTCTGAGACTTTGTTCAACAAAGTCTCGACTTCAGACACAAGTTTGTTCCGGTACTCAGCGACGTTTTCCGAGAAATATTGGCACGGCGGTGTATAAAGCATCACCAGTTGTCGTTCGCATAGCAATGAATGTTACCGGTTTGCAACATATCATTGATATGCAGAAGAAACAGCGTTGGTGATAGCACGCAGCCTTGTGGAACACCAGCGTTAATGGGCTTGTAATCGAAGCTACGCACCGTCTACTACGACCTTGATGCCCGATCTGCAAGAAAACTGGTGATCCAATTGCACGGGAATTCCTCGGGAATAGGAAGGAGCTTCAAAGAAGCGCTTTGTGCCAAACCCGATCGAAGGCCTTCGCTACGTCCAAACTAACGGCCAACGCCTCTCCCTTGGACTCCACTGCCTCCGCCCATCTATGAGTTAGGTAACCTAGAAGATCACCAGCTGAGCGAACTTGACGGGAACCGTACTGGCGGTCACTAATCAGCTGGTGATCCTCAAGGTACCGCATGAGCTGGCAGTTAACAACAGTTTCCATTACTTTGGAGAACAAGGAGGTGATAGCGATTGGCCTGTAGTTGGACAGATCTGAACGGTCGCCTTTTTTAGGGATCGGGTACACCAAAGCTGTCTTCCATGAGTTCGACTCTACGCCTAGGGAGTAGGAGTACCGGAAAAAATGCGTTAAAACCGGTGTCAACTCCGGAGCACACGTCTTCAGCATAATAGGTAGGACTCCATCAGGCCCACTCGACTTGTTGACGTCCAGGGAGAGGAGTGCTTTACGCACAGAGCGCTGTGTAAACAGTACTTCCTGCATGGAGCACTCACATCGCGGAATGGTAGGCGGTGTGCTCCCCCCGTCATCAAGAGTCGAGTTGGAAGCAAAAAGAGAGCCTAGCAGATCGGCTTTCTCCTTTGCGTCATGGGCCAGTGAGTCGTCCACCCTGAGCAGAGATGGCAGAGATGGCTGACAGAAACCCTTGGACAGCCTTGGCGAGACCAGTATGTACGTGTTCCCGAAGGAGGCGAACTAGTTTCTCGCCAATTCTGCCGATGTCCCGACTTTGCCTGTACAATGACACTTTGAAGGACCTGGAGGCGGAATTACTTCTTTTGAGCGCTGGTGTTTATATCCCGGGACGATGATGCGTCAGCCCAGGCCCGGTAGCACTCCTGCTTATAGTACGATGCAATTTTACAGGAGCGACCAAACCATGGCTGAGATCTGCCTCCGATCTGTCGTCAGCACCACAGATGATGGAATAAATAACCCATTCCTGAAGTACCACATCAGCGACAGAATCAGCAACAACGCTGGGATCATCCGGCGAGAAGCAAACCCGCCCCAAGGGTAGGATGCAAAAAGACCGCATCCCATCCCAATCGGCCGACCTATAGTGCCAAACACGGCGGCGAGCTGCAGATCGCAACTGCGTGATGGAGCGTGAGTGGCACCGTAATCCGATCAGACAATGGTCCGAAGAGCCAAGAGCGGCATCGACGGAGACGTGATATCTGTCCGGATGAGAGGTCAGCAGAAAGTCCAACAGGGCGTAGATGGTCTTCACATCTGGGATCCGCGTAGGCGAAGTAACCAGCTGTGTCAGACCATATGCCAAGGCAAAGTCATAAACAGATCTACCCGCATGATCGGTTAAACGAAACCAAGCCATTCAGCGTGGTGGGCGTTAAAATCACCGAGCATCACGATCTCTTCGGAAGGACCCGCGGTAGCACGAGTCTGCAGCCATTTGGACGTGGTCGATGAGTCGGTCTGTGTCAGCATTACCGCTATGGGACCATAGAGGGCACCCAGACGCGGGATGGTCGTCGCTGTCTACGCGCAGCCATAGAATGGACAGGTTCGTATCTTCAAGATCGTTGAGGCGTCGAAAACAGATGTCTCTCTGACGTACACGCAAACTCCAGCCTGGGCACAAAGGAGTGTTCCAATTTGTACCCCGTGGTAGGAGAATGAAGTATCAGCCGGAGAGGACACCTGTGTCTCGGTCAGAAAGAGCGGCTGGCTTTGCCGTCTCCAGATGGTAGTGGACGGCGTTAAGGTTTGAATGAAGTCCCCGATATTGCAGAAATCCACGGAAAGTGTGGCAGGGGTTGCCTTTGTCTTTTGCTCCGCTTGCCTCGAGCAGGTTTCGTCTTGAGTGAATTCTCACCCCCAGAATATGGGCAGCCTGAGCACCTGGCTTAGAAAAGTAGGGTAGCATGGGCGTGGATGCCCAGCTGAGGGATTCCAGGATGCTGGTACCCCTGGGGTAGTTTTCCGTTTAATTCCACTACCATGTTGATGGGGATTGGGTCTCCCACCTGCACTCACCAGGCGAAATGCAGAAGTAAACCTCTACTTCACGCTGGTATTCTGTGAGGTCGCGGTACCACCCAGGTTTGAGCCGGTCCATCGATGCGACAGCAAAGCTGCCGTGCCTCACCAGTAAAGAGGAGTAGTATAAAATGGAAAATTAAAAGAGAAAACTTAACTTCTTTGTTTGAAGTTAACAGTCACAGACGTGGTAGAGCCATGCAGCTATATATAAGTAGTATAGTTGTAGCACGAATGGGTCGGCTCGACCGGGGAAGAACCACGCCCCACAGAATACTAGGTAAAATAGCAGCTTAACGCTGCTGTGCCTGTATGGTGAGTGTAGAGAACCGGGGACCCTTTTTACTGGAAAGGAGGCATTCCATCTTAGTCCTCACTGGTGACAACGCATTTGCATTTTGATTCATAATCGAGGATAGATGTAGATGTCTATGTGCCACAGCATCCACTTACCATCAGATGGACTGTGTTCTCGTTTGTCACTCTTATACTATTTAAAAAATAAGTTATTTGAATTGATTATAACTTTTTTTAAAGTATTTTTTTTCTATTTGATATCTTCCGATTTTTTTCAGTTTTATAAAAAAAACCTTAATAACTACACTAGGAATTTCTTACGTATCGTAAATCCAATTTGTGTACATAAATTGTACATGGATAAACATCCAGATCCGGAAAAATGAATTGCAGATCAAACAAATAGTTGTTCCTCGGGATTCGAATCCGCGCTCCGCTGTAACGCAACCAAAATCTTAACTTAGCTACCGAGCCAACAAAGTAAGGACTAGAAATTAAATATTTGTATAAAGAACACCAAAAATTTGCACAGACTATTTACATTTTAATTTTTTCAATATTAGTTTAAGAAACGACCTGTTAGCTCTGCCTAATAATCACCTTATGGCCTGTAATTTAGGAAAGAATATATAAGAAAAGATACATATTGTAAGAAAAGATCCCTTCAAACTGGCACACAGTTAAATCTTAGAAAGGAGTGAGATGATTTAGAATAACAAATATATTTATGCATCCAAGTTACGATAGTAAACCAGTGAAAAAGTACAATGAAGCAGTGTAAACATGCGTTGATTATGGCTTAAAAATAAAATAACGATATTTCAGTACCGTATTAGAAATTCGCACTTCCGTCCATAATTAAAATGGTGAAGAAATAAAACATAATGATTAAAGTACTTACAGTTGTCAGTAAAATAAACACAAATTATAATATTTAATCTATCACATAGCGCACAAACACACGATTATAAATCGCAGTCGACGAAAATAAATCACTTATAAAATTAAAACAAAATTTGAAGTTTGAACGATGCGTCAAAAGTAACGTCAGTGCCGTTTATGGAAAAATTTTAAAAGTTTCAAATTAAAAGGCGCGCAACTTTACAGCGCTATGGCTACTTGTTAAATGGCATAGCCCGTTCTACCACCGACTTATTTATTGCGTTCTTCTTTAAAGTTCCCTATTATAAGTTTTGCAACTGTATCGAGTTACTAGTTTGGAATTTTTAAGATATTTTCGCTTCAGAAATTTGAGCGGAGTTGGCTTGACACAGTTGTATGACAGGATATATTGAATTGCATCATTACTTTGTTATGCATTTATTTGCCAGTTGCTTCACTGAGCTAGATTTTATATAATTCTGAATAAACGTATTGTATTAATATTTAAGGTGTGACCAGACGGAGGTTTCATTTAATGAACCACGTCCGCGATTTTGATATCCATCTGGCATATGAATTTTTTTTTTAAGTAATACTCTTTATGTGATAGAGCCACGCTGCAGCTATATTACGGTTGAAGAAATAATCGGTCGGCTTGACTAGGGTAGGACCACGCTCATACAGAATACCAGCGTAAAATAGCATATAGTATAGAGAACCGCAGACCCTTTTTACTAGAAAAGACATTCTATCTTAGTCCTTAGGAGTGACGACGTATCTGGATTTTGGTTCTGTGTATATCGAGGATACATTGAAATGTCTATGTAGCACAGCATCCATTTATCATCAGGTGGACTGTTTGCTCGCATGTAACTGTTATTCTATAAAATGTATTAGATAATTGATAAAATGGTAAATCAATCGAAGTTCCTGCAAGGTGGTAGTTTTATCCCTTTGATTGTCTGCTTTAGAGTCCGTTTAGTTTGATTTTCCGATTTCGGAACATCAATCTACTACCAACTAATCTAAGCAACAATGAATCTACTACCGTATATCGGCTAACCAGTGTAATGATATTTGCAGTTGCGAAGCATTGGTTGAAGGCTGCAGGAGTCCTTTATCATCATAATGTAGATTGTTAGACAGACGCTACAGTGTTATTGTTACATTAATGTATTTATTTATTTAAAATCTTTATTGAATTCCCAAAAAAAAGAATACAAAAGGTGGGTTCACGCCTGAAGAAATTCTATACCAGTCAACCCAGTGGTGAGAATTTTAAAAAGCGCGTGTTTAGATGACTCAAGTACCTATATTTTTATTATACTTAATAGATGGTTTCAACCTAGGGTTGCCAGCTCCCGTTTCATGTTTTAGCGGATTTGATATGACTAAATAAAGGACATAGGATGAAAATAAAGTATATCATATTGTTTTCAAAAAATACTATTATGGTATCAGTGGCAACATTTATTAATATAAAAACAATATTCATATGTAATGTAACTTAGTTTGTCTAACATCGCACGTCACCTCAAAGTGATTATTAAATTCTTTGAACTCAACTAGCAGAGGGAATGTCGAATTCGCGCGATATTGCCTTATCCTCTATTAATGATTTCAAATTAGGGCACAAGATCAATTTTTGAGGCTGAAATAAAGGATGTCCTCTAAAGTAAAGTACGTCTGGCAACCCTACTTCAACTCCAGTAAGAGTTTTGTAAATTTACTCTGGTTTAAAATAAAACTTTTTCAAAAATAATAAATAAGCATTTTCATATTTGATCTTTACTTTCTAACACTAAAATTGTAAGATTATTCAAGATAAATAATGATAATATCTTGTAAACATTGAATAAAAATAATTATACGAGTACTTCCCATCGTTTCGGATGAATCTTAAGACAGGCACATTGTATTCCCTCGAAAAGATTAATTAATATAAATATAACATAACACTCACGCCTGTCACCCAGAGGAGTAGGCAGAGTCTACGGACTTCCATTTGGCTCGATCCTGACCTTTCTCGCATCCTTCACATCCATATACATATTCCTGCTCATTGGTAAGCTTTCCTAATTTTCCCATCTTCACTATATCGCTGATTTGGTCATATACTTCCGTTTAGAACGTCCCTTGCCATCGTGGATCTCTGGAGCATAAGTTTGCTTGTTGCTCTTGTTGCCTTAAGATTAATACTTGAAAAGAGAAAAATCGTAACCATTACCATTACAACATAGGCCTCCTCTATAGATTACCTAGTAGGAGGGATATTTGCCATAGTTGCCACTCTTGGAAAGCAGGTTGGCTACTTCAGTTGTTAATTTTTTTATTCAGTTAATATAAGGAAGATTTTGCTGCCGATCTCCTGTTCCCAATGTCGCTTCTTACGACACCCACGGGACGATATGGAAAACGGTCAAAAGGCCGACAGAAACACTGCGTCCGAATGCTTAGTATGTACGAGTTAGGGATGAAAATCCTCCGTGCGATTTTTTGTACGAAGATGAAAAGGGAATGGGTAAACGATCTCCTTAGCAAAGGAAGAAGGAAGTTTTTCTTATAAAGTTGAAGTGACAAACAAACTTGCATTCTACCTGATGGTAAGTGGCTACTGCATCGATGGACATCAGCAGCCCACTTCAAACAAAGAAGGCGTACAGATCTCTGAGGACTAAGATGGAATGACTCACAGGCTGTCATTACTTAAGAGAGTAATTTATTGTCACCAGAGATTCTAAATTCGAATTCGTTTGACTTCTAACTAATTCAATTAGATTTAGAATATGTAATTAGTCTAAGCAATTTGATTAATTAACTAACTAATTTAAGTAAACTTGATAAAATATAAAATCTATTTTAATTTATATAATACTACTAATTTATTAAACCTATTTTAATATCTATTTTAAAAAAATAAAAAGCTCAAAAGCTAAGTGTATCATTCAGCGAGGAAACGCAGCCTGCGTTCTTGGCACGATACCGCGGGGTGTATGATAATTAAAGTTTATTTTAATATTGTATATATATTTCAATGTTATGTTAATTTTAAACTAGATTGTATAGACGTTGCTAGGGTTCGGGACCATTATCCGATCAGCTCCATGGTACCACATTGTTGCAATATCATCGAAGTTACTAAGTATGACAAAATCTCAACTCCATCGGTTAGCAAGTGCATCAAAAATTGGTTACGTAACATTTATAATATTTTATATCAATGTACAAAACATTGATATAAAATATTATAATTTTTTGTATATCAATACGTTTGTAATAATTTTTGCAGTTAAACCGGAAAGAGCAATGACGAAAGCAAGTTAAATAATGCATGCAATAAACAAATTACAAAGATAATAAAGAAGTAATATATTGTCTTTTTTGTTTGGTTTTGAAAAATAAAAATAGTATAAAATAAAAAGTGTTCATTACCTTCTTGAAAAAATGTCAATGTCAGTCGAACTACGAACCTTTAATTGAATAAAATAAGAACAAATCTTAAATTAATGTCCTCCAGACCGAATTTCGGTCACGGCGGCCAGTCTTAATGGAGATTAGCCATCTGCGCAGGCCAGGATTATATTGCATGAGTGTGTGCGTAAGCTGTATTCCTTCACTCCGAAGGATGTGCAATCCAACACCACTTGAGAGAGATCAGACGCAAAATCAACGGCTTTACGTGCTTTCTGATGCACGGGATAAAATACCGATCACATCCTGACTCTGGGCTGCTACTAAGAAATTCTTGACAGAAAAACACAATTACAGATTTTGTACAGACCTAGGATTTGAACCCGGGACCACTAGATCAGCAGTTTCGCTTACTACCACTAGACCAACGAGGCAGTATTGTTTATTACTGCAGAAAGGCTTCTAGTGCTTCTATTATATCAATGACGTAGTAACAACTGTACTACTATTTGTTTCGTGACGTATTTTAATTAACCGGTGAGAAATAGAAGACACAATATACAAACAATAATAGGCGAGGACTGCAGTGATAAGATAGAATGGAAACGAAATTATTTATTTATTATTAAAAAAAAAATTAACACTCACATCAAAGCCTGCTCCCAACTCTGACGTGGTTTGTGATGGCTTCCAAGATCACTTTAAATTTTTCATTGTCAACTGGGGTATTCGGCCGTCCTCGGGGTTTTTCTGTAGGGCGAGATCCGCAACGAGAATATTCGAAAGACAAAAAGAGTAACTGACATAGCCCTGCAGATCAGTAGGCTGAAGTGGCAATAAGCCGACCATATAGTTCGAACAAAAACAGATGCGGAAGAGTTCTCGTGTGGCAGTCTTATCTTGCCAAGCGTAGTGTTGGACGATGCTAGACAGAGTGACGACCTTTTTTACTTGAATTCGTGACGCAAATGAGGGTAATGTGTTTATCAGAACAAACCCTTGGACCGATTTTGATGATTCTTACGTAAATCGATTTGTCTTAATCTCGTGTGTCACAAAAGACATAACAGAAATAGTCCAGTCAAATTAGCAATCAACCTCGGAATGAAAGATAACAAGCTGAATTTTCGTATATACCTTCATTTTGGCGTTCTAAAAGTTGTCTCAAAAGTGTCATAAAATTTCGTATAAAACGTACCGTATTTTCTTTTACAGTAGCGTCCCCATCACATACACATACATACCATTAATCCTTGAAGCTGTTTCTGCAGCGCTTGTGTCACGGTGGAAATCGAATTCGTAAATAACGCGATATTGCATACATCGAACGCGAAGCAGATCGAAGTGCATGAAATACGTGTTTCGTTAATTAATTAAAGTAAATTGATTGTTCAAAACATTACATGAACGTTGGAGGTGTGCACTTTTGGATTTTCCAAATATTATTTTTTAAGTTTTGCTTATTGTAAACAGAACGATGTCAAAGAAAAATCAAATAGCGCGAAAACAACTGAATCACTAAATTAAAAATACAAATACACGAGTCTAAATTTGAAATAAATTAGATCTATTGTTGAAACTTTGAACCTAATATTATAATATTATTATTTTTGTAACACCTTATAACTAAGGCAACAATGGGCGGACTTAAACCTGTCAGCATTCTCTACCAGCCAACCCGTAGCATTTGACTATATGTATTGACCCGTAGCAATGAGCTATTGAGGCAGGTGTAAACTTGCTTTATGATCTCTAAAAAATATATACCTATGTATGTCAACATAAATACATACATATATATTTATATATAAATACAAATTTATAATATATAAACATACATTATTTAACGGGGCCTTTGGCTCTATGTTGTAGAGGCCAGCTGTAACATGGCTGTATACATAGCGGACGCAGATACCTTTATCATAGTTAGCCCGGCTACCTTTAATTTTTGAATATAAAGTTTTGGCCCGATCTACTCAGAATGAGCTTACACTATCTTGAAGTCTTGCAGTGGTATACTTGGGTGTTGGATTTAATTTTATTAATTATAGGATCCCAAACAGATGGCAGCACCCATCCATCTTCTCTATTGAAATTTGGATGTTTTTTAATTTCAATAGCCTCGCGAATCATCCTTGGTAGGAATCGGTGTTCTTTTGCGAGGATTTCGAGGAAATCTAATGTAATGGCGGAGACGATCTTGAACATGTTCACAAACTGCAGACTTCAAACCCTTGACCATGGGTGCTGTAAAGTTAAATTAAACGCGATAGAATCCGTAAGAATTAGTTTCATTTAATGTGTAGCCTTCGAGGAAATATATGAAATCATTATTTAAGGTATCAGTTAAAATAAACTGAATTGACCGAAACAAATGCTTTAAAATCTCAGCTAAATGACGAATGGTCTAACGTCGTGATTTAAGTTGTTAGCTTAGGGTTTCTTAAAAATTGTACTTAATTAATTAATATTTATTAAATATTTGAAATGAAAACTTCTTTAGCTGGGTTGAGTAATTTTTGGTAGAGAAAAAACTCATGTGTTCACGTCACCGATGACCTTGACATGTCTACTACGCGTCGCTTAGTATAGCGGCCTGTATACATTGGGAAGGTTTTTTATAAAACTAAAGTGGCAAACGAAGTTATACTCTACCTGATGGTAAGTGGCTATTGCAGTCCATACCAGCAGCCAAATTTATACAAAGAAGGCTACAGATGCGTTGTCACTTCTGAGAAGTAAGATGGAATGCCTCACAGCCTGTAGTTGTACTGGCTCTGGTCCTTCACACCAGAACATAGCAATGCAAGCAGTGCTATTTGACGTCACAAATAGGTAAGAGGGTGATACCTACCCAGACGGAACAATAGGCAGAAAAGGAATGTTATCACTTCGTAAGTAGGATAATCTTTCGGACATGTGATGGGCTGCAATGATGATGATGATAATAAAAAAATTATAAATACATTTATCTTTTAATTAATTTAAAAAATTTCAAAATGTGCGCCTGCGTCCTTTGTGGGACTAAGTATTTCTACGTCTTCTACATGGAAAAATATTTCTTCTTATAATATATTCAGGTAATATAATCGAAGGGTAACCTCGTACCGGTAAGCGAAGTGTAAGGCAATGGAGTAACGACCTGGTAAGATATACAAAGAATCGATGGACGCAGGTGGCTCAAAGCCGTGTTTGTGGCGTTCCTTGGGCGAGGTCTATGTTCAGCAGTGGACTTGAGAAGGGCTGTAATGATGATGATGATAATGAGAATATAATATAATCAAATAATGTACATGGTTGGTTTTGACAGGACATTAGAATTCCGCACTTAGCTTAACTGTCAGACCTATACAAATCAGTACTGCGCTCCAAAACTCGAATTACAGACGTTTGAAATGGAGCTACCTAACTGAATTAGAATTGTGCCAAACCTATTGCCGAATGTTGGTCGGGTTGTGGGCCAAAACGTTCTAGGGAATGAGTCCTACACAAATTTACAGGATGACGCAGCAGGGGTAGGAGAAGATGGCGGAATGGACTGGACAACTTCTGTACCTACCGACGGGACACAAAATGGCCTAAACCGTGAAGAATGGAAAAAGGGAGTACATACACAGGGGATACAACAGACTGAAACTTTTAGAATAAGAAATAATAATATAATCATAATGATTTCTTATGTTTACGCGAATAATTAATATTTAATAAAATTATTTTAACGGACGTTTAATTTAACTTATTTTTAATTCCTGACGTGTTGACGTTGCTGAGGATAAATAAAAAAATAAGTTTAATAAATTAAAATAAAAGCGATAAAATCCGAAAAATTAGTTTATTCAATAATATAATTATGTTTTGTATTCATAAAAAAGAAATATACGGAATCGATTATGAAGTGTTTAGAGATTCTTACCAACCACCTCCTTTGTATAAACAGATTGAAAGGGTATTAAAAGTGAGCCTTTGTTATCAACGTAAAAGCCTCAGATCGATACAGATCTTGCTTGTGATGAAATCACAGCTTCTGTCTGGGAACCGGAAATTATGAAATGTTGGATTATGTTTATAATATGAAAACGTTTTAACTAAGTTTGAGAATAAATGAGTATGAAACTCATCACACAATGTGAAACCTTTTTAAAAGTTTAATAGAACAATATGTATACCTCATTTTTTATAATAATGTCCTCCAGATAGAATTTCAGTCACGGAGGCCAGTCTTAACAAGGCTAGCCATCTGTACAGGATCTGTATAGTGCAGCACAGGTGCACTCTCTATTCCTCACTCTCCATACTCCGATGGGCTGGTAATCTGACACGACGGAGAGATTGAGGCGCAGAACCTACGGTTTATGTGCTTTCGAGGTGAAACACTGCCACCTTCATGACTCCGGGCTTTTACTGATAATTTCTGGTAAGATAAGATTGAGTTTAGTGGGAATCGAACCAGGGCGTTTGACCGCTGCACCGTCGTGGCAGTTTATTTTATAAAAGTGAGGTGACGAACATTCATTTTATAACTTAATTCCTTCCTTTCTATTCGGACGCTCGGCTGTTCTCCATCCCTTTTTGTCGACATACCGCACATTCGAACCAAACGATTTGCTTCGTCGTTCATAATGCGTGCATCAAGAAGTAGAATAATTTGCCAGCATCTGTCTTTCCATCCAATTATAATGTGGGTATGTTTAAGGCAAAATTGAATAGGATTTGTTAAACTAAATGATAATAGGAAGAGGCAAGTATAGAGATAACTAATACATAATTTAAGAGATAATTAACGATTATAAGCTGTTGCTTTTTAACTTTTTTCATTAATCACTCAGCGAGCTACGGAGAGCGCTAGAAGTTCCTCTGCTGCAACGAAGATATCCGCAAGACAAAAAGAGTATAACTGACATAGCCCAGCAGATCAGTAGGCTGAAGTGGCAATAAGCCAACCTTATAGTTCGAACAACAACAGATGTATATGTGTTAGATGGACTATGTGCTCGATTGTCACGCTTACCGTGACCGTTACAGACACTGCTGAATATAGGCCTCCCCCATAGATTGCCCCATAGGCGGATATTTTCCATATTGTCAAGATCAGCAGCGTCTTGACAACCCATCTCCCTGATTTGTTTCCCTTTGTTGCCTCTTATGACACCCAGGAGGTGATATGGGTTAGTTACTTACTCCACCACTTCACGTAAGTTACTTACTTAAATAAAAATACCGGTAGAAATCAAACTAACCTTAAAGTCTCGACAGATATGATCTATTGAACATATACCCCTCAATTTGGTACATGCACCCGTGAAAATCGAATCTTATAGCTCCATTAACACAGCATCCGTCGGTACATTTATTAACATGATAATGTGCGGTAAAGGTACATCAGGCGGCGACCAAGTTTATCAAACGGGCACGCCATTGTTTTCGATATTGGCAACCTTCCACGAAACAGTCTATTAGGTCGATACAAAAATGTTGAGAGGAGGCAAAATTATTTACTTATTTTATTTCTAATTGTTTGCATGAATCCATCAGTTACAGCCTATAAAAGATCCACTTCTGAACATAGGCCTCTCCCATAGAATGTAACATATGGAGGATTTTGCCATAGTTACCATGTTTGGCAGACGGGTTGGTAACCGCAGTTTTTTATAATTTTGAGTTGTTATAAGGAAGATGTTGTTGCCCATTTTCCGTTTTAGATACCCTCTTCCTGGTTGCTTTACATTTCGTAATGTTTTATCACAATGTTTCAGCCATTCGAAGATTAGCGCACAGACAGACAGAGATTTTCTTTTATAAATGGTTGTCTTAATACTATGCAAATAACTCTCCGAGCTTAATAAAGCTAGTTATTTCAATATTACAGACAGACACTTCAATTTTCTTTATATGTGTATAGATTTGCCATCGGTTCGGAAAAGCCTTTGCCCTGGGAAGAGCCAGTAAGAAAGCTAACGGCAACGCCGTTAGCTTTCAGCTTAGCTTTAAAAAAAAACCAAAGTTACCAATTATATTTAGGTCCATAACTATTTATTAAATAAAATATACTTATTTGAAATTTAAAACAATGACAAGAAAGAGAATATCTGTGAAGTTTCTTTCAGTTTCCTTTCCGGTCAGAGGAATCTCATTTCGAAATGTTTGTAGATTAAAAATGATATTTGACAAATGGAATTTTTCATTTTAAGATGGTTTTACAATGAAATGAAATATTTATAAAAAATCACCATTTTTAATACAATACAATTTCGCGGTGAAATTTTTTAAGGAGCTTTTTACCAACTCGCATCTGTATATATATGGAGACATCAGGATTAATTTTTTTCTCGCCAAAAGGCTAAGTAGAGTCATTCAGCGTGAGAACACAGCAAACGATTTTGCCACTGTACCGCAGAGTAGGACTGATTTTTGATTTTAGCAGCCTAACAAAAGCCCACTGCTGAACACAGGCGTCCACCATAGATTGCTTCACAGAGATATTTGTCACAGTTGCCACGTTTGAGAGGCGGGTTGGCAACCGCAGGTTTATTTTTATTTTTAGTTGTTATTTGGAAGATGCTGCTGCTTATTGGTTTGTTTCTCTCTGTCGCTTCTAACAACACCCACAGGATAATATAGGGTAGTTAGTATTCTTACACTGCCTACGGTCACCACTACTATCAGTCAATTATAATGCAGTTTTATTCAATATATTATATGAACATTGTTTGATTACAATTGTGTACAATAACAAAGAGTTTTTTTAAGAGTTAACGTTACTTCCACACTAGGAATTTCTACTGTATGGTGGGCGCAGTTTACATACATAAATTTCACGGAAAAACATCCAGACCCGGAACAATTATTTGTAGGCCATACAAATACTTGATTAGATAATCAAAGGGATCCGAACTCACGGCCCTCGGCGCTGCAACGCATTGCTAAGCCACTGCGCCACGATGACGTCAATCGTTTAGTATTTTTTTGATTACATTTATATTCGTGGCAGTTTGTTGACTATAGATTTTCGTAGTCTCGCCGTTTTATTTTACTACGTCAGTTCGACGTGTATAGATCTCTATTATCTGTTTGGCGCGGACCCAACTAGGCCTTGTGGGCTTTATGAAACTTTAATAGCGCGCTCTCGTGTCAACATTACTCTTAGGGCTGATTTTTACAAACTTTTACTTAACTTACAATGTTTGTATGTTCGTTTGTTTAGCTCAAATCTTGCAACAAAATTTTAAAACTGTTATCCCCAACCGATTGAGCCGAAATTTTTCATACGCTTTTAGTATTACAATGCATTGTTAGTTACGTGACGTTATTCTGAAATCAATATGGTGAACTCCCAAAAATGGCGGACTACTTATTTTTTATGCACTTCCATGATATAGGTACCAAATGAAAGGGTTTGCTGAGAACAATACGAAAAATATAATGACGTCACACTGAATTCAAATGGCGGACGTCCTATAATGGCGGACAAAATTTTCTTATCTACCACTATGAAATGGGTCTCAAATGAAACGGTATAAATAAGCTCAAAGCTCTTCGCTGCTGGCCAAGCATACGTGGCCTTAAGTAGAGTCAAATTGCTAGAAGGTCTCCTTATTGAAGAACTAGACTGTACTAAATTAACCGGCAAACGACTATGCAACAATGACGCATTAAATGAAATGAACAGACTGAGAAACATGTCCAGCGAACACTAAGGAATCTCCACATAGTATAAAACAAAGTCGCTTTCCGCCGTATGAATGCTTAGATCTTTTAAACCACAAATTTTGATGCAGTTTTCACCAAAAGAGAATAATTCAAGAGGAAGGTTTATATGTATAATACATTACATAATATATATTATTTAATTCTTCTGTCCGTGTGTATGTGACTGACTCCTCCTAAACGGCTGGACCGATTTTGATGAAATTTTGTATTTGTGATTAAGTTGATTAGAGAATGATTTAGATTCACAATTAGACCCTGTAGGTAGCATTGTTGTCGAGGTCCAGAAATCAACAGTGCGAATCCGGGGCGGATCACTAGTAAAAAGAAATATAAATAGTAAAAGAACATTTTTAAAAACAAGCTTTTATTTAAATGCTCTAAAATAAGAAAATAATTTGTTATTAAATTAACCCATCAATTTATCATTGTATAATTTATAAGATATAAAAGCTTGACAGGACTAATAATTATTAAATTATACAATTTATATGATATAAAAGTTGTCATGAGATTTATCTGTGTAAATTTATTTTATGAAACACATTTTTCTTTTGATTTTTCGTTAGAGCTGCCACTTGAGATTTTTCTTTCCTATCGATAGTCGGTTCTTCGATCTATGGGCCGCTCATTATCACTTTAGCTGTTAAACGTAAAGACATTAAACTTATTTATTTAGTTTTAAAATCTATTTTCAAGCAAACTTACAGTCCACGTGATGATAAGTGGTTACTGCAGCATGAACACCTGTATTAAATATATTTAAACAAAGAAGGCTACAGCTGTTTCGTCACCTATGAGAACTAAGTGCAAATGCCTCTCTGTAAATATCCTGGCTATCTATACCCGTCAGACCGGACCACACCAGCACGCACTGCTGTTTGTAAATAGGCAGAAACAGGTAAGAGGTAATACCTATCAGACGAACTCCTGGGCAGAAAAGGACTTACTAGTAGTTATTTGTCTTACCATTCTTATTCTTTTTATTCTGAGGTGTTAAAATTACCTTGATTCAGGCGCCAGATCAAGGTAATTTTGACGATCTTTATATATATACAACTTGCTTAATTAGCCGTGCTGTTCAACTGGCGGCCTGAATGAGTCAGCCGATGCGTCTTTTATAGGATAAGGGTGACAAACGAACACAGTCCACCTGATGGTAAGTGGTGGCTGCAGACCATAGACTCTATAGACAAAATGCAGATGTGTTGTCACCCGTGAGGACTAAGACGGAATGCCTCGTTTCCAGTAAAAGGTGTCCGGTTCTTACTCACCATACAAACACAGCAGCGTTAATTTACTATTTTACGCTGGTATTCTGTGTGGAGCGTGGTGCTTCGCCGGTCGAGCCGATCCATTCGTGCTACAACTATACTATTAACATAAATGTGCGTCTAACAGAATATTGCAAATATCTTGAACATCAACGACAGTAGGTTAAGGTGCGGCTGGGGTGGCCTTTGGGCTGCCCTAAAGCCGCGTACATTTATATAATAGCTTAGTAATAATAATATAATATAGTGCTATAGCACATAGCACTAACTAGGCACAAACCAGCAACCGTCTCGTTGAAAGAAATGAATGGGGTGACCATACCATGTAATGCATGCAGGTAAGCTGTTCATGAACGGCTAATTAATCTAGTTGGCTGGGACATATACATTATAATATACACGTTCAAAAATACCTTATAAAATGAAGATACTTAGATTGAACAGCAATTTAAACAATTTACAAGCTTAAACAGGAAAAATATTTGAGAAAATAAAATAGAACCGTAATTACGACCATTTCCTTTTAACTAATTCCATCTGTGCGATTTAATGTTTGATTTCTCTCAGCAATACTTTTGGAAATGCGGTGGGTGAGAGCCATTTTTTTAAAGCAGTTATTTGATTTAAAGCAGTTATTTGAAAAATATCAAATATAACTAAACATATAATATTACATTTTTTTTTATAGAATAAGGGTGACAAACGAGCACATAGTCCACCTGATGGTAAGTAGATGTTGTGACCTATAGACATCTACATCTGTCTTCGATTAATAATGGAAATGCAGATGCGTTGTCATCCCTGAGGTTTAAGATAGAATTCCTCGTTTATAGTAAGTAATAAGCGTGTCCGGTTCTCTACACTCACTATACGAAACACAGTAGCATTCAGCTACTATTTTATGCTGGTGTTCTGTGAGAGCAGTCACCCTGGTCGAGCCGACCCATTCGTGCTACAACCATAGTATAGTTGCAGCGTGGTTCTACAACGTATAGTGTAGTGTATCACGTGTAGATCATCATCATCACCATTACTACCCATTACCTACACTGCTGCTGTTCTTTTCTTGTTTCATCCCCTGTCGCCTCAAACAACACCCTCGGGAGAATATGGGGAAGTGTTCTCATACCCCACCTCTATACGGCAAACACAGATTATGTCGTTTGTTTATTTATTAAAGCACACAATTACCAATTAATCATTAAGTAAACAATCGTGTTTGAAGACGCTATTTACACCATGTACCGTCGATCTAAGCGACGGTCCTTAAGTAAATATACACAGGAAATAATAGTAGTTTTTTTATTTATACTTATTTTAAGACTAGCTGTTCACCGCGACTTTATCCGCGTGGTATTTATTACGAATGGATTTCATGGGTTTTAATTTTTTGCGGGCAATCCTTATTCTTTTTGTAAAATAAAAGCCTAAGTTAAAAAGTAAAAAGCCTAACCTAAGTTATTCAATATCATCAGCTATCTGCCAGTGAAAGTCCCGTCAAATTGGTCCAGCTAATTGGTCCGGAGATTAGCCCGAACAAACAGACAGACAGACAGACAGCCAGACAATATTTTTTTTTTTTGTTATAACTACAGTATATTTCAGTCCGGGAATTTTGATGTCAAAGATGCAGCTCGCTCTGGTCGTCCTCACACGGATTAAGTCGATGCCATTTTTGAAAAAGTGGAGCAAGATCGGCATATTAGTAGTAACGATATAATAGGAATTGAGATTGACCACAAAACAGTTTTGACCCATTTGAAAAAGTATTATGACGATATTTGGGTACCACACGAGCTCACTGAAAGAAACCTAATGAATCGTGTACTCATTTGCGATTCTCTATTGAAACGTAATGAAATCGAACCATTTTTGAAAAGATTAATCACTGGTGATGAAAAGTGGATCACTTACTACAAGAACGTGCGAAAAAGATCATCAACATTTAATACCCCATATCAATCTGTGGGTATCGTTAGAAGCGACATTAGGAAAATAAAACAAGAGATGGGTCCAATCTTCCTCAAAAATAGTAAACTTCAGTCGCCGACCTGCGACCAAGCGTATGTTCAGCAGAGGACTTTTATAAGACTTCAATTAAGGTTTCTTTGCTAAGAATGCTTTTTTGATCCCCTGTATGCTTACATGTTTTGTACATAAACCAGCAGAAAAATGTCCTTGCGGAGGCGTCCTGTAAAAGATACTGAGCAGTTTTAGAGGTTATACGTCGTTTCGCATAATAATTATTCAGTGCTGTAATGTTTATCTGATGCCACTTCTAATAATATCCCTACATTACTAGAAGTGACATCAGATAAATATTTTTTTATACAAAAAAATAACGAATGAGCACACTATCTAACTTTTTGTGATCTCGATTAACAATTTAAATGCAAATGCGTTGTCACCCCTGCAGAACAAAATGGAATGCTTCATTACAAAATATTTTTATAGAATAAGGGTGACAAGCAAACACAGTCCACTTGATGGTAAGTGGATACTGCGGTCCAAAGATATCTACATAAACACTTGATTAAGAATCAAATTACAGATGCGTTGTCACCTCTGATAACTACGATAGAATGCTTCGTTTCCAGTAAAAAGTGTCACTGGGTCTCCACACTCACCATGCGAAACATAGCAGCATAAAGCTGCTATTAAACAAAATATCTTCACACTGCATATACAGGGATTACCACAGGAAAATAATCTAAGACATAACTTAAGTTTACAAATGAATAATTTAGTATGTAATAATAATTTAAATTTGACATATAATTGTAATGATAATAATGACAAATTTTATTTAATTGACATAAATAATGTAATTAAGAAGTTTTGGACAGAAGATAGGTATTACCAATCCCAATATAACTTAAGACTGGTAGCAAATGTGCTATCTTATTATTTACTTTTTAACTTAGCCAAGTTTTTATCTATCAAGACTGCTTCTATTGAGCAGTATAATCATTTGACATTTAATTTGGAATCAGTTCCAACTAATTTAAATTAGTGAATGCGACAACAGAGGCAATCTCCAGCAATAATAACAGTTTAATTCATTTACAATGCAGCCCACAAATAAGTAATAAGAATTGTTTACACCTGGTGCATCAAAATTTACAAGGCATGATGGGCAAAGAATTGGAAGTTGAATTGTTTTTAAATAGTAACAACATACATATCCTTTGTATTACTGAACATTGCTAAAATATTATAATTTTTGTTTTAATTTCAGCAATCAACAGGTGGTCAGTTCCTTCAATAGAGAAAAAAATTACGCGGTGGCTCCTTAATATTGCAGATAAATCATTATATATAAATCAGAAATGGCATGTCGAGCTCGAGCACCTCATTGTTATAAGTGTTTACAGAACCCCATGTGCTACTTACGAATGTTTTAAAAAGATTGTGGAAGAAGTTTTGCTCAAACTTAGTAAACAGAAAAAGTCTGTTGTAATATTATACAATGTTATTCAGTGAGAGCGTGGGCCTTCCCCGGTCGAGCCGACCCATTTGTGGGCCATAACCATAAGATGGCTGCAGCGTGGCGCTACCACAACAAAACATCTCTTGACACGTAAAAAATATCTGTTGTTTTTAAAATACAGCAACACAGTATTCTGTTGGACCGGAGTGCATGTCCGCACGAGCGACTCATTCTAGATGCCGCTAATACAGCAGCGTGGGTTTATCAGGATATTAATTTCAGAAAATTTAATGTAATTAGTATGTAAATAACAAAAAGGTGAACAGTTATTAACTTAGAAATTACTAAAGACTAAAAAAATAAAATCATAAAATTACAACAATTGACAACAATATAATAACTAACACAGGCTTTCAGGTCAGCCACCGCAGAGTCTACTTCACATGAGGATGCCTCGTTTAGAGGCGAAACACGTTTTGTATTATCGACGGTGGTGCGTCTTTCCTTGTGTAGTAGTATTGGGAGTAGTGGTGCTGGGATTAGTGGTAACACAATTGAGGTAGGGCGGGAGGTACTCTTCTAACTAGGTGAGACTTTCTTTTTACGACGCGGATTTATTAAATTCATTAATTACAGTCCTTCACAAGCCCACTGCTGAACATAGGTCATCCTCAAGGAATGCCACAAAGCACGGTCCTGAGCCACCTGCATCCATTGACTTCCTGCATGTATTACGCGGATCTTAGCTAATTAATTTTTGACATATTTAATATAATGCATTTCCACAACATAATGCCCGATTCTATTAATAACTTAATCGACTTCAATTGTTTGTACACGAATTAAATTCTTGTAATCGCACTCGTTTTCGCTGCATATTTGCAACGTTAAAATATCAGCAACTGCAGCAACAGAGGGAAATTAAATGAGGATATTGTCTATCTCCATCTTCAGCATTAACATCATCTTCCTCATAACAACCGAAAATAACAAAAAATCCACGGTTGTCAACTCGCCTGTCAAGCGTGGAAACTAAGTCAAAATCCAGTAAGGCAATCTTTTGAGGAGACATATATTTAGCAGTGGACTTTCGATAGAATGTAAAGGAAGGATGAATTGCATTAGTTGTATTTCTTCGAAAATGACGATTAAAGAGTGAGAGTTAGAAAAATGTATCCTATTCGCCCAATTTTTAAATGGTAGAGCCATGTTTGTATATTATAGTTGTAGCGCGATGAGTCAGCTGAACCGGAATGAAGCACGCTCTCACCGAATACCAGCAAAATAGCTTAATACTGCTTTGTTTCGTATGGCAGTGTAGAGAACCGGAGATCCTTTTACTGGAAATGAGGGATCAACAGTCCCAGTGTTGACAACGCCTCTGCATTTTGGTCTTTGATCAGGATAAATACATATGTCTATGAGCCACAGTATCCACTTACCATCAGGTGGACTATGTGCTCGTTCATAGCCCTTATTCAATAAAATTATTCTTGTGCATAATTTAATGACGGATTTAGCTCGTCTATAAGACGCATCCAGTAAAGCTAATTCCATTCGCCACAGAGTATCGAATAAACAATAATTTAAATATTATCTGTGTTGACACGGTCGAGCGACGTATTAACAGGACCTACATGACTGGATCACGACTTCGCGTTGCTGACAACTAAACGTTTCAGGTAAATTGTGGGGACTACGTGCCTGAGTGTTGGATAATTGTTTTAGAGATGTACTACAGCTATATTAATAGTATAGTTGTAGCACGAATGAGTCAGCTCGACCGGGAAAGGACAAAGCTCTCACAGAATACCAGCTTCAAATAGCAGCAAAATTGCTGTGTTTCGTTTTGGTGGTGTGAGAACTGGGTACCCTTTTTGAAAAGAGGCGTTCCATCTCAG
Organism: Parnassius orleans; assembly: GCA_029286625.1. Classification (NCBI taxonomy): domain Eukaryota; kingdom Metazoa; phylum Arthropoda; class Insecta; order Lepidoptera; family Papilionidae; genus Parnassius; species Parnassius orleans. Next base: position 40,040 of record JAGSMP010001057.1, on the reverse strand, counting down.
TCCTGACGTGCAACGTCTGTATTTTATTCGAAAACGAGGATAGATATAGATGTCTATGGGCCACAGAAACCACTTACCATCAGGTGGACTGTGTACTCGCTTGTCAGATTTTTTTATACAAAAGGCAGAAGAGCATGCGGCTTACCTAATGGTAAGTGACTGCCGCCTTATAAGATCTTTCAAACACCAGAGACTGAAGATCCGTTGCCAGCTTTTTAAAAAAGAGTAGGCAATTTTCTTGAAGGTCCCTAAGTCGTCATCATCATCGTCATCATTACAGCCCATCACAAGTCCACTGCTGAACATAGGCCTCCCCCACGGAATGCCACAAAAAACGGTCCTGAGACACCTGCATCCATCGACTTCCAGCATGTCTTACCAGGTCGTCCTCCATCTGGTGGGGACGCCCTACACTTGTCCGCCGGTACAGAGCCCGCCACTCGAACCTTTTTTCCATCGGTTATCGGTTCTTCGAGCTATATGGCCGGCCCATTGCCACTTCAGCTTACTACTAATCCGTTGATGTTGGTTACTCTGGTTCTACTGCGGATATCCTCATTTCTAAGTTTATCGCAGAGAAACTGACACCAGCCCTCTCATAGCTCGCTGAGGCGACCTTGAACTTCCTCATCCGGCCAGCAGTGAAGGACCACGTCTCAGTTCCATAGGTCATCACTGGCAACACGCACTGGTTGTACAGTTTCGTTTTCAAGTTTTGAGGTATACCTGACGAGGAAGATGGCCGTAATCTCCGACGCTGCCCAGCCGAGTTGAATCCGCGATTGACCTCTCGGTCGAAGTCGGACTATTTGTCCCATTAAACCTACTCGTCAACAACTTCGAGCTTAGTGCTCCCAACAACTACCGGCATAGGTGTGACATGGACATTAAACAGTCTTTGTTTTGTCCATGTTCATCTTTGAACCTATCCGTTGGAGACACTATTGAGGTCGATGAGCATAGTGCTTAGGTCCTCCAGCGATTCTGCCATAAGGACTATATCGTCGGCAAATCGAGGTGGTGATGTACTCGCCGTTGATGTTAATACCTATCCTTTCCAGTCCAGTAGCTTGAAAACGTCTTCCAGCAGTGAAGAGTTTCGGGGATATGCCCCTGTCTTACCTCTCTGCAGTTGGATAGGTTTCGTACTCTGGTTCTGTACTCGGATAGCCATCGTAGCCCTACTGAACAAAAACTTCAACACTTCGATATACCGACAGTCAACTTGGCACCGCTGAAGGGACTGCAGCACCGCCAATTTTCGACGGAATCAAAGGCTTCTCACAGTCACATACGCCCGAACAAAGTGGCAAATTGTACTCCTCGGACTTCTGCAATTTGCCGAAAGTATGTGGTCTATAGTGCTAAACCACAAAACCGGCTTGTTCGGAAGGCTGGAAGTCGTCGAGTCTGCGTGCAGACGATTCGTAATGACTCTCGAAATCAGCACGTAGACGCGGCTCAGAAGGGAAATCGGTCTGTAGTTCTTCAAGAGAGCGTTGTCGCCTTTCTTGAAGAACAAGACCACTGCACTTTTGCTCCACGCCTCCGGTGTAGTGCCACCATGGAGGACGGAATTAAAGAGCTTCTCAAGGTCTACAAGTACCGGTTATCCACCCGCTTTCAGAAGCTCCGCTGTAATCCCATCCTCGCCTGGGGCCTTGCCGTTTTTAAGGTGCTGGAGAGCCATTCTCATCTCGCTCAGACTGACGTCGGGAATATCATCGGAATAGTGTCGGATAAGACTTGCTCTTGGATCGTTACTCACACTTGCATGTGGCTCCAACGATGATGTGCAAACCTCACTCAATCTCACTCAAAATCTCAGGTTTCCCGGAAACGACGCTGCCACAATCGGTCTTCAGCTTTGACAGTTGGCTCTTTCTGGCAGACAGATCTCTAGCAAAAACTTTGGGGCCCTGGTTCCGCTCGATCGCTTCTTCAATACGAGCAGTATTAAAGTTGCGTAAGTCCCGCCGCATGCATTTGGAGATCTGTCTGTTCAGTTGCCTGTATGTTATCAAATCTACTGAAGATTGCAGCTTCATTTCCCGTCTAACAGCCATGAGGTTAAGAGTGTGATCGGAGAGTTTTGTGTTCTTCTGCGGCGGTTCTTACAAACTTAGCTCCGACCGCATGGACAGTTTCCACGAGCTTGTCATTCATATCGTCACTGCATTGCAATCTTCTAGGCACTGAAAACGGTTTTGTAACTCGAGCTGAAAGGTTTCAGGACTTTGGATTAGAGCACGAGGGGACGGGCGTTGACTTCATTAAACGAGCCTCTCCAACTTAACGTTTAGGTTCAGTGTGCCTCTAACCCTTCGGTGATCGCTACCAGTTTTCAACCTCCCGATCACCGAGACATCACTGAACAGTTGGCGTCTGGTCGTCATAATGAAGTCAATCTCATTTTTTGTCGAACCGTCGGGGCTCGACCAGGTCCACTTCGTGGGCCGCTTCTGGAAGAAAGAGTTCATCATAAAGGTCCTCTTTCTCCATAAAGTCGGCCAGCTGCTGGCCCTTGGTTCCGTTGCTCTAATCCGAATTTCCCTACTTTCAGCTCACCGTTCTCTCTTGTGCCTAGCTTTGCGTTGAAGTCTCCCATTAACACCGTATAGTGGGTTTTGGAGGAATGCATGGCTCTAGAAATATCCTCATACATTTCCTCCACCTCCTCATCGGGGTGTGCCGAGGTTGGTGCGTAAACCTGTATGACCTTCAATAATACCGTTTGGTGATTCTGAGTATAAGGTACGCAACCCTCGTCGACACTCCCAATCTTTACAACGTTGTTAACGAGAGACTTGTGGACGATAAATCCGACACCTCCTTGGGACAGATGGTCGCCCTCCCGGTGATAGAACAAGTTGCCGGATTCGAGGATTACCGTGTCCTCCCCCTCTCTTCGGACCTCGGATAATCCTATAATATTCCAGCGCAACTTGTCTATCTCTTCTTCCAGCTCCAGGATCTTCTCGTCAGTCCTCAGGTGCGTGCGTTATAAGTTGCCAGGTCGAGAGTCGTCGTGGGCAACAACCGAACCTCACCGGAATTCTTAGCACCCTGCCCCGCCGTTACCATGGTCGCCACCGTAGCCAGGAATAGCGGGCCGCCGGGGACTGGGGCCGTCTCTTCGTAACTTTCTCCATTGGGGGTATATTGCCGTAGTTGCCACGCGGCGAGCGGGTTGGCAACCGCAGTTTTATTGTTATTTGCTGTTATCAGAAGATGCTGCTGCCATCTTCTGCCTCAGTTTCCCTCTGTCGCCTCTTACGACACCACGGGAAGATATGGGGTGGTGGTATTCTAACCCGCCACTACACATTACCACTATACGCCCTAAGTCGTATCGGTTCGGAAATATTTCGTGTTGTAGTCGATTCCACAAGGAAGTTCTGCGATGAAGAAAACTTAATATTTTAGTTTGTCCGGCATACACTAATCGAAACACTATTAAATTATCAGGCCATCAACCAGCAGCACATTCTTTACTTTTTACAGAATAAAGCTGACAGAGCAGAGCACATGAGGATTTTTGTGCTGTTGACTGACAACTGTAAGGACTTTAATTATTATATTTAAAAAAAAAATATGCAGGAACTAGCCGTTGTAGCTCAGATGGTTAGCGCTCGCTGTAAGTTTCACAGTACGCGAGCAACCCGGTTCGATCCCCGCTGGCACCAATGAAATTGTTAATTGCTATTTTAGTGCTAATTTACCACATGCTCGGCGGTGAAGGAAAACATCGTGAGGAAACCTGCATGTCTGAAATGAAAAAAAATATTTCGAAGACATGAAGTTCACTCAACACGCATTGGGGCAGCGCGGCGGACACTTCCTGCGCCTTAAAGACCCTCTCAGAAATGAGAGGAGGCCTGTGCCAACATTGGGACGTATATAGGCTGTAACTTTACTTTTGCTTTTGTGCATGGAGGTAACGGATGTTCATGTGTGCAACATTGCTTTTATAGAATAGCTAAGTGTGACAAACGGTTCTGGTCCACCTGATGGTAAGTGGATGTTGTGGCTCATAGACATCTACATCTACTACTAGCTAAGAATCGAAAGGCTTTAGGATTAGATGAAATGTTTCAGTTAAAAGGGTTTAAATGCCCCATTTTCTGAATAATGTTCTTCATTTTCTTCTGCATCATCAGCCCTTAAAAGTGGATATGGGCTCTCTGTTGTGAGGAGAATTTGCCAATCATCACGCGTGGTATTGCCAGGCGTCCCACAACTGACGCTGTTACTCGACTCCAGTCTGGGTATTTTTGGATCTAGCTAGCGAAATGAAGAGCCACTTCAAATCTTTCTAGAATTTCCTGAAGTCGTTGCTGCTGCAGAAGAAATAATTGTGTAAATATGGTTTTAAATTTGGAAGAATTATTGCATGCCGTAAGCGCTAAGCGCGCAGGTATGTTCTACTTCTACTAGGGCCTAAAAATTAAGATTCCAACGTTTTGTCGCATGAAATCGTATCTAGTAATCATATTGTACATATAGGTGATATAAAAAGCACATTGTCAGGAAGATAAATGATTGTTGAACTTTTTAATATTTTTTTTAAATTTATTAATTGTTATTTTTACATAAAAAAGGGGTTTTAGTGCCTTATGATGTGAATTTATCAAGTCCGCATTGCTTCGTAAACACGATAACTTTTGAAAATATTAATTGTTTAACTCAATCTATTTTTAAAACTCTTCATCTATCATGTGGGAAGCCATTGAATGTAAATGGCAGTTTAATTTTGTTTTGTTTAGTTATAATTTTTTTTTCGGCTGCATTATATTGAAATATTCGGTGTTTTAGCAGCCTTGAATGAATTTATTTTTTAATAAATAGAGACTGCCTCACTCACTCAGTTAGTTCGGCGTCAATCGCTGTCGTGAGTTGACATTGTATCGGTTGTTTGCAGCGGCTCAAAAAGATCGCTGTACAAATACACAATATTCGAGCAAATGTCTTACATATGATTATAATAATAATCAAGATTTTTATTACAATATTTTAAAAGCACAAATAAATAATAGTAGTATGTACTAAAGTAAGTAGGATGTAATATTTATACTTAAATGCGTCTTGGACTTTATGGAGTGACCTGAATGATGATATAATGATCATATGAGCATTATGAGTCGTGCACATTTGGATTTTCCAAACTTTTTTTTAAATTGAACTTTGACATAAAATTATCGGAAAATTGGAAGTATAATAAGGTTATTAGTGAAAACTTGTGTGTATTTAAACTACTTTTAAAAATTCCGTATAATCGACATTAACATAATTCGACGGCTCCGTGGCGCAGTGGCTTAGCAATTGAGTAGCAGCGCTAAGGGCCGCGGGTTCGAATCCCGCATGGAACAAGTATTTGTATGGCCTACAAATAATTGTTTCGGGTCTGGATGTTTGTCCTTGTGCACTTTATGTTTGTAAACTGCCCCCACGATACAGGAGAAAATCCTAGTGTGGAGGTTACGTTTTTTAAATAAAAACTAAAAAAAAAAGAAAAAAAAATACAAAAAAAAATCAAAAATAAGAATCATGTTATACGTAATTTTTTTAATGCGCTTCGGGCATGCCCAGTTGGATTTACCAATAGTTTATTGTTTAATTGGGAATGATAATACATTCATTGAAGTTGAATGATATATAACTTTCAAAAGAAATTTGTCGGTACGATACGCTTGCCACATACTGTAAGTTGATTGTACTATGTATGACCTTCTAGCACCAAAGTGGTTGACAAAGTTTGCAGCAATCTGATAAAAGGTATGGAAGCGCATAAAACTAGAACAAACAAACATTAATTTTATATTAGATTTGAAACTATATTATTAGAACTCCAGAATAGGTACCTTTGGTCTCGACTATTTATACGCTTACAAATCCAAGCGTCCTGCACTCTGTGTGGAGTTGCTCAAGTGACTGAAAAATACGAAGGATTATGTACATCTGTGTATATTAATTTACCACACAACTAGAAAATTCAATGTAAACCGAACAGTTTGCGGTTTGTTACATAAATTAGGTTGTATTGTTGAAAGTTAGGAAGAGCCATTTATTTACACATACTGACAAAACGGGCAGATTTTATATAGAAATAAAAACAAAAAGGTTTTTAAGTAACAATACAATAAACGACTATGAACAAATTCAGTATAATAAACTAAAGTTCAATAAAAACTGCTGTAAAGGCAAAAAACAAAAAAATAAAGAAATCAAGCTGAAATGGTAATGGACTGGCCATATAGCTCGAAGCACCGACAACTGGGGTAGAAAGGTTCTCGAGAGGCAGCCTCGTACAGGTAGACGAAGTGTAGGGCATCACCCCACTAGATGGAGTGACGACCTGGTAAGACATGCAGGAAGTCATTGGATGCAGGTGGCTCAGGACCGTGCTTTGTGGTATTGCTTGGGGAGACCTATGTTCAGAAGTGGACTTGTGAAGGACTGTAATGATGATGATGATGGTGGTCTTAATTATGCATATTTGCCTAAAGTAACTTGAAATCTCTTTTATTATCTAACTAGCAACCCACCTAGGCTTTTCATGGATCAAGGACATTTTTTTATCAATTTTTCATTGTTTAAAAAAATGTCCAAGTTTGTTGACAAAATGTAGCCTAGATCCTTCCTGGAATTGCTGTTTATCTGTTCATATAGTTTCATCACAATCGATTTAGCCATTCCGAAGATTATGTATTAGGCAGATAGACAGATAATATTTTTTAAATGGTTATTTATGTCATGATAGCACTGAGCTTAATACGTATAAAAGCCGGTTATTTCAACATTACAGACATACTCGAAGTTTGTTTATATGTATATATTAAATTAAAGGATTTAATTTAAGCTTTGTCTCAGGAACGTGAAATTTCGTGAAACCATCGAGTTATTATCGTTGACCGCTAGAGGGCGTGATGACGATTCTGAACTCAGTGTATTGTTAAACTGTAGTTAGATGACCGTGTGTGGCGGTTTAAGAATATTCTCTACTCCAAATCATCCCGTGGGTGTCGTAAGAGGATACAGAGGGAAACAAATCAGGAGATGGGCAACAGCCCGGGTTACGCGGGTGACCAAGCCGTGGCTTGGTCACCCGCGGTGAACTAAGAGGAAGCCACATGGCTGGCCAGAGGTGTAGGGCCGGCCCGAGCTGGCCACTACAAGTGGGCTTCTCAAGACCACTACGGATGTGTGCTGGTGGACTGCGGGGAGAGGGATGCCCTCTCTCCCAACCACTTTTTTAAAGCAGTTATTTTATTTAAAGCAGTTATTTGAAAAATATCAAATATAACTAAACATATAATATTAGATTTTTTTAAATAGAATAAGTGTGACAAACGAGCACATAGTCCACCTGTCTTCGATTAATAATGGAAATGCATATGCGTTGTCATCCCTACGGTTTAAGTAAGAATTCCTCGTTTATATTAAGTAATAAGCGTGTCCGGTTCTCTACTCACTATACGAAACACGGTAGCATTCAGGTACTATTTGCAGCACAATTGTTCTGTGAGCGGTCACCCTGGTCAGCCGACCCATTGGTGCCACAACCATAGTATAGTTACAGCGTGGTTCTACAACGTATAGTGTAGTGTATCGCGTGTAGATCACCATCATCATCGTACTACCGTACCTACACTGCTGCTGACTGCTTTCCTTGTTTCATCCTGTCGCCTCAAACAACACCCTCAGGGATAGTATGGGGAAGTGTTCTCATACCACCACTATACAGCAAACACAGATTATGTCGTTTGTTTATTTATTAAAGCACACAATTACCAATTAATCATTAAGTAAACAATCGTGTTTGAAGACGCTATTTACACCATGTCCCGTCGATCTAAGCTACCGTCCTTAAGTAAATATACACGGGAAATAATAGTAGTTTTTTTTATTTATACTTATTTTAAGACTAACTGTTCACCGCGACTTTATCCGCGTGGTATTTATTACGAATGGATTTCATGGGTTTTGATTTTTTGCGCGGAACCCTTATTCTTTTTGTAAAATAAAAGCCTAAGTTAAAAAGTAAAAAGCCTAACCTAAGTTACTCATTATAACATCAGCTATCTGCCAGTGAAAGTCCCGTCAAATTGGTCCAGCTAATTGGTCCGGAGATTAGCCCGAACAAACAGACAGACAGACAGACAGCCAGACTATTTTTTTTATTTTTTTTTTGTTATAACTACAGTATATTTCAGTCCGGGAATTTTGATGTCAAAGATGCAGCTCGCTCTGGTCGTCCTCACACGGATTAAGTCGATGCCATTTTTGAAAAAGTGGAGCAAGATCGGCATATTAGTAGTAACGATATAGCCGAGGAATTGGGGATTGACCACAAAACAGTTTTGACCCATTTGAAAAAGTATTATGACGATATTTGGGTTTTCCCACGAGAGCTCACTAGAAACCCTAATGAATCGTGTACTCATTTGCGATTCTCTATTGAAACATAATGAAATCGAACCATTTTTGAAAAGATTAATCACTGGTGATGAAAAGTGGATCACTTACTACAAGAACGTGCGAAAAAGATCATCAACATTTAATACCCCATATCAATCTGTGGGTATCGTTAGAAGCGACATTAGGAAAATAAAACAAGAGATGGGTACAACTCTGATAACAACTCAAAAATAGTAAACTTCAGTCGCCGACCTGCGACCAATGTTCAGCAGAGGACTTTTATAAGACTTCAATTAAAGTTTCTTTGCTAAGAATGCTTTTTGATCCTAATATGCTTACGGTTTTGTACAAAAACCAGCAGAAAAATATCCTTGCGGAGGCGTCCTGTAAAAGATACTGAGCAATTTTAGAGGTTATACGTGGTTTCGCATAATAATTATTCAGTGCTTAGGAACATTACTAGAAGTGACATCAGATAAACAATTTTTTTATACAAAAACATAACGAATGAGCACAATATCTAACTTCTGGTGATCTCGATTAAGAATTTAAATGCAAATGCGTTGTCACCCCTGCAGAACAAAATGAGTCTTCCTTAAAAATATTTTTAGAATAAGGGGTGACAAGCAAACACAAAGTCCACTTGATGGTAAGTGGATGTTGCAGTCCAAAGATATCTACATAAACCCTTGATTAAGAATCAAATTACAATGCGTTGTCACCACTGAGAACCTGATGAATGTCTCGTTTCCAGTAAAAAAGTGTCACTGGGTCTTCACTCACTATCGAAACATAGCAGCATAAAGCTGCTATTAAACAAAATTGTCTTGTTCACACTGCCTTATATACAGGGGTTACCACAGGAAAATAATCTAAGACATAACTTTGAAAGATTGTGGAAGAAGTTTTGCTCAAACTTAGTAAACAGAAAAAGTCTGTTGTAATATTATACAATGGTATTCAGTGAGAGCGTGGCCCTTTCCCGGTCGAGCCGATCCATCCGTGTGCCACAACCATAAGATGGCTGCAGCGTGGCGCTACCATAACAAAACATCTCCTGACACGTAAAAGATTTTTGTTGTTTTTACAAATATAGCAACTCAGTATTCTGTTGGACCGGAGTGCATGTCCGCTCGAGCGACATCTAGCCGCTTATAGAGCAGCGTGGGTTTTATCGGATATTAATTTCAGAAATTTAATGTAATTGGTAATGTAATAACAAGGTGAACAGTTGGTGTAGCCACCACAATAGTATATATTAGTTGGGTAGAATAAGTTCGGATCGAGTATAATTAAAGTTATAGAAGCATCAACACGTCTCCTAATTCACAGAACCTTTCCACATATATCACATGCGACCCTGCCGGGCGGTGCGCTGCTACAATGTACGCACCGCCGGGCTTATAAGAGAGAAAAATTAAAAATAAAATAATGAAATCATCATGGAAAAATATATTATAACGGAATGGACGCAATACCGGATGTGACGAAAAACAAATAAATATGAATACAAGAAGAGCCACAATAATAATTGTATAGCAACTAACTAAAAATTAAAAATATGATGACCAAAGTTCAAAATTCAAGAAACGGCAGATTAATTTTAAAAGTAACAGTTGTACTTTTGCAAGCTTCGTCAGAAGAATATGAAATTGAACAAAAGAAAAAAGAAGAAAATTTGAGGTAACATCAATCAGCATATTTTTCGTCATTTCTTTTAACATTTCTTAAAAAAGTTTTAATTATTATAAAAAAAGTTATGTTTTAAAATTTTGTATTTAATATAATATGATAAAGTTGAGTTTATTAATCAGATACTTCACGATTTAATTGATACCTTAATATATTATTAGTGCACCTGCTAAAAAAATCATAATGCAATATTAAAAATTAAGTTACTTTTTAAGCTCTCTTGTATGTTAACAAGACGATTTTATATTCAATTTTATACAGTTATTGTTTATTGTTATATATTCTTTTATTACTGTCCTGAAAACCGAATGAAATAATATAGTAGATTACATTTTTACGTATAAATTTACCATAATTTATCATCAATTAATTTTCGTGGTTAAAATAATACTAATGATATATTATATTCGCTGTAATTTTTTCTGTAGTAAATTTTATTTAAATGGTAGTATTCAATTTTGAAAAGGTTTAAACATTCGCTATTGTTAAAAGTTTTTCTTCTCTAAAACCAATGAACCTTAAATTTATATGCTAACCTACATAAAAATTAAATTGTTCTTTGAATGTTAAAATAAATTAATGTTTTGTTATATAAACTTGGTAGTAGTTGTAGTAATTTTCAATAATGTTGTATATACGAAAAAAATAAACATCATATTTCTTGCAAAAGTAATTTATAAAAATAAAAAAAAGCTAATGTATTTTTCGATGTATGTAAAACTAATAAAACTATTCACGATGTAATGTATCTTAACTTCTGTATAAATTCAAAAATATTTAAAACTATCACTTTAAGGTACATTTTACTTTACTTGCATTCATATTATAACAGTTTGTACAAGTTATCTTAAAAATTAGGTGTTAATCACACTGTGTGGTCATAGTTCTGTAATCGCAAACGTTTCCATATATACATACTTTAGTAATTAAAACAAAGGTGTCTCAAATCGCTTGCGCTACTAGGAGTGGGATTGCAATTTGTATTTTGATCTGTCTCTTTATGTGATTATGTTATTGTTACTGAAAATGATTACGTTGCTTTGACTTCTTTGTTCTGTATCTTAATATGAAATGCAATAATTTATTTTTGGTTTAATATTGATTAAACTTTTAAATCATAAGATAACAGTTTGAATATCTAACTTACTTATGTGGATTATGAAAATAACTTCGTTCAAAACGATTTAGAAACTCAATTATATATGTATACAATTAATTAACCTCAATTTGTTGTGCCCATATTGTGAGCCTCAATCCTGACTGACAATGATATACCTAAATATTATAGGAGACTGTATAATATAAATTTGTAAAAGATGGATTTATGGCTAAGTTACGAAATACGGAATTATAAATCAAAATACAATAGTGTGTAGTTGTGAGAGTAAGGTAAAGAAAATTATCGGAGGTTAGCATATCCACATACAATCGGCCTGATCAGCTGAGAGTTTGGAAAACCTAATAACCGATTAATTTTAAACATTTTTAAATCCGAACAGGATTCGATAAAAACAGAATGAGTTCTAACTATTGTTATTGAGTGAAATAGAATTTATCAAAATTGTATGGGAATATTGTCCATTATCTTGATCGCATATTGCATGAGTCGTGTACGTGAAAGTTATGATACAATTAAATAATAAATTATATGAACTGAAACGCTATAAATATAAAGAATTGATGAAGTGATATTGGTCATTGTCTTGATCATGTATGTACGCGAGCCGTGTGTGCAATGAAAGAAATGACACAAATATTGAATGAATATGTAGCTAAATGTTGTGAAGTAAAATGAAAAATAAATAATTGTTAAACAAGAATGAAATACATAAATATGAAGTAAAAAGAATGAGAAGTATTGAAGTGTGAAAAGAGATATGATAATGAAATGAATACTATATATTATTAAATATCGGAACTAGATGACTTCTTAATGATTAAGGATACGAATAAAAATAACAAATGTTTATGAAAATCAAAACATAATATTATATTATGTTATGTTACATAATTAAGCCTGATTATGTCAATTACTATAACTAATGTGACCACATTTTACGTGCCAAAGGTTTAATAAACGCCCTCATAAAATCTAGACATTATGCCTTAGATTATAGTTTTCATTTAGATATTCTTTAATTATGTTTAGAATAGTTTTTAGGTTTGATAAAAATAGATAACTTTTTTTTTTTTTTTTGTCGGTGGGAGGTGTGGTGTAGCCACCACAATAGTATATATTAGTGTTAAGGTAGAATAAGTTCGGATCAGTATAATTAAAGTTATAGAAGCATCAACACGTCTCTAATTCACACAAGACCTTTCTACATATATCACACAGTTATTAACTTGAAATTACAAACACTAAAAAATTAAATCATAAAATACAACAATTGATAACAATATAACAACTAAGACAGGCTTTCAGGTCAGCCACCGCAGAGTCTACTTCACGAGGATGCCTCGTTTAGAGGCGAAACACGTTTTGTATTATCGACGGTGGTGTGTCTTTCCTTGTGTAGTAGTATTGGGATTAGTGGTGGGATTAGTGGTAACGCAATTGAGGTAGGGCGGCAGGTATAGGTGAGACTTTCTTTTTACTACGCGGATTTATTTCATTCATTAATTACAGTACTTCACAAGTCCACTGCTGAACATAAGTCTTCCTCAAGGAATGCCACAAAGCAAGGTCCTGAGACACCTGCATCCATTGACTTCCTGCATGTATTACGCGGATCTTAGCTAATAAATTTTTGACATATTTAATATAATGCATTTCCACAATGTAACGCCCGATTCTATTAATTATCTTAATCGACTTCAATTGTTTATACACGAATTAAATTCTTGTAATCGCACTCGTTTTCGCTGCATATTTGCAACGTTGGAATATCAGCAACTGCAGCAACAGAGGGAAATTAAATGAGGATATTGTCCATCTCCATCTTCAGCATTAACATCATCTTCCTCACGACAAGCGAAAATAACAAAAAACTTTCAACTCAACCTCAACTCATCTGTCAAGCGTGGAAACTAAGGCAAAATCCAATAAGGCAATCTTAGGCGTATATTTAGCAGTGAACTTTCGGTAGAATGTAAAGGACGGATGGATTGCATTAGTTGTATTTCTTCGAAGGACGATTAAAGAGTGAGTTAGAAAAATTTATCCTTCCTATTTTTAAATGGTAGAGCCATGTTGTAGCTATATTATAGTTGTAGCGCAAATGGGTCGGCTGAACCGGAATAGAACCACGCTCTCACCGAATATCAGCGCAAAATAGCAGCTTAATACTGCATTGTTTCGTATGGTAAGTGTAGTAAAACCGGAGATCCTTTTTACTGGAAATGAGGCATCCAACTTAGTTGTCAGTGTTGACAACGCCTCTGCATTTTGGTCTTTGATCGGGATAAATGCAGATGTCTATGGGCCACAGTATCCACTTACCATCAGGTGGATTATGTGCTAGTTCATAGCACTTATTCAATAAAAAATATTCTTGTGCGCATATTTTAATGACGGGTTTAACTCGTCTATATTAAGACGCATCCAGTAAAGCTAATTCCATTTGCCACAGAGTATCGAATAAACAATAATTTAAATATTATCTGTGTTGACACGGGTCCAGAGCGACGTATTAACGGGACCTACATGACTGGATCACGACTTCGCGTTTTGACAACTAAACGTTCAGGTAAATTGTGGGGACCACGTGCCTGAGTGTTGGATAATTGTTTTAGAGAATGCCATGCACAGCTATAATAGTATAGTTGTGCTTTGAATGGTCGGCTCGACCGGGAAAGGACAAAGCTCTCACAGAATACCAGCTTCAAATAGCAGCAATGTTGCTGTGTTTCGTTTGGTGAGTGTGAAGGCAAATTACCACACTGGAAAAGAGGCATTCCATCTTAGTCCTCACGACTGACAACGCATCTGTATTTTATTCGCAAACGAGGATAGATATAGATGTCTATGTGCCACAGCAACCACTTACCATCAAGTGGACTGTGTGCTCGCTTGTCTCCCTTATCATATAAAAAATAAATTACTTGGTCCTTAGATTTTTTTATACAAAAGGCAGAAGAGCATACGGCTCACCTAATGGTAAGTGAAGCCAGGGGAACTGAAGATCCGTTGCCAGCCTTTTAAAAAAGAGTAGGCAATTTTCTTGAAGGTCCTTAAGTCGTATCGGTCTGGAAATATTTCCTGTTGTAGTCGATTCCACAAGGAAGTTCTACGTTCGTCCGGGATAGACCAATCGAAACACTATTAAATTATCGGGCCATCAACTTTGTAGCACATTCTTTACTTTTTTACAGAATAAAGCTGACAAACGAGCACGCAGGATTTTTTGTGCTTATTTGACTGACAACTGTAAGGACTTTAATTATTATATTTAAAAAAAAATTATGCACGGAAGTAGCCGTTATAGCTCAGATGGTTAGCGCTCGCTATAAGTTTCAACGCGAGCAACCCGGGTTCGATCCCCGCTGGCACCAATGAAATTGTTAATTGCAATTTTAAGTGCTAATTTACCACGTGCTCGGCGGTGAAGGAAAACATCGTGAGGAAGTCTGCATGTCTGAGAAATAAGAAAAAAAAATATTTCGAAGACATGTGAAGTACGCCAACACCCATTGGAGCAGCGCGGCGGACACTTCCTTGCCTTAAAGACCCTCTCAGAAATGAGAGGAGGCCTGTGCCCAGCAGTGGGACGTATATACGCTGTAACTTTACTTTTTTAAATTTTATGCATGGAAGTAACGGATGTTTATGTGTGCAACATTGCTTTTTTTATAGAATAGGTAACAACCTACGTACTCGTTTGTTACCTATTTAGTAGTAGGTAACAACCTACTACTAAATAGGTAACAAACGAGTACACAGTCCACCTGATGGTAAGTGGATGTTGTGGCTCATAAACATCTACATCTATACTAGATTAAGAATCAAGGCTGAGGATTAGATGAAATTTTTCAGTTAAAGGGTTTAAAAAATGACCCATTTTCAGAATAATGTTCTTCATTTTCTTCTGCATCATCAGCCCTAAAAGTGAATATGGGGCTCTCCTGTTGTAGGGAGAATTTGCTTAATCATCACGCATGGTATTGCCAGGCGTCCCGCACCTTTGACGCTGTTACTCGACTCCAGTCTGGGTATTTTGGATCTAGCTAGCGAGATGAAAGGAAGCCATCAGATCTTTCTAGAATTTCCTGAAGTCGTTGCTGCTGCAGAAGAAATAATTCTGTAAATATGGTTTTAAATTTGGAAGAATTATATTGTTTGAAGTTGAATGATATATAACTTTCAAAGAAATTTGTCGGTACGATACGCTCGCCACCTACTGTAAGTTGCAATCAACAATTACTATGCTCATGACCTTCGCGCAGGTGCAAGCAATAAATTGACAAAGTTTTACGGCAATTTTAATTTTTATATATTAGATTTGGAACTATATTAGAATTCCAGAATAGGTACCGCTTTGGTCTCGACTATTTATGCATACAAATCCGAAGCGTCCACAATGCACTCTGTGTGGAGTTGCTCAAGTAACGGCAATACGAAGGATTAAGTACATCTGTATGAATATTAATTTACCACACAAGCTAGAAAATTCAATGTAAACCGAACAGTTTTACGGTTGTTACATAAATTGGGCTGTATTTATTTGAAAGATAGGAAGAGCCATTTATTTGCACATACAGACAAAACAGTGATTTATATATGGAAGTAAAAAACAAAAAGAGTTTTTAGTAACAACACAAATAAACAACTATGAACAAATTCAGTATAATAAACTAAAGTTCAATAAACATAGCAAATTAAAAAACGAAAAAAAAAGGAAATCAAGCTGAAATGGTGTGGACTGTGCAGCTCGAGCACCGACAACTGGGGTAGAAAGGTTCTCGAGGCAGCCTCGTACAGGTAGACGAAGTGTGGGCGTCGCCCCACTAGATGGAGTGATGACCTGGTAAGACATGAGAGTCATTGTTGGATGCGGGTAGGACCGTGCTGTGGTATTGCTTAAGGAGACCTATGTTCAGAAGTGGACTTGTGAAGGACTGTAATGATGATGATGATGGTGGTCAATTGTATTATTGCCTAAAGTAACTTGAAATCTCTTTTATTATCAACTAGCAACCCTCGGCACTGTGGATCGGACCTTTTTTTATCAATTTTCATTGTTTAAAAATGTCCAAGTTATTGACAAAATGTAGCTAGATCCTTCCTGGCATTGCTGTTTATCTATTCATATAGTTACATCCACCTCGATTTAGCCATTCCGAAGATTATGTATTAGGCAGATAGACAGATAATATTTTTTAAATGGTTATTTATGTCATGATAGCACTGAGCTTAATACGTATAAAAGCCGGTTATTTCAACATTACAGACATACTCGAAGTTTGTTTATATATATATAAATTAAAGTTGTTAGCTTTGTCTCAGGAACGTGAAATTTCGTGAAACCATCGAGTTATTATCGTTGACCGCTAGAGGGCGTGACGATTCTGAACTCAGTGTATTGTTAAACTGTAAGTTAGATGACCGTGTAGTGGCGGTTTAAGAATATTCTCTACCCCAAATCATATCCGTGGGTGTCGTAAAGTTGAAACAAATCAGGAGTGGGCACCCTGGTTACGCAGGTGACAAGCCGTGAAGCGGTCACCGCAATGAACTAAAGGAAGCCACATGGCTGGCCAGAGGTGTAGGGCGGCGGTGGCTTCACAACAAATGGGCTTCTCAAGCCACTACGGATGTGTGCTGGTGGACTGCGGGAGGGATGCCTCTCCATGCAGCCACAAGGTGAATCGGGAGGAAGAGGGTGTTGGTGGCTGGCGGTGCGCCACTCGCCTATCCGGGACTCTGACGGTTCCACACCGTTAATTGATGCGGTGGTGACTGGGGAGTGTCGGTATATGGCGCCGCTCTCGCTACCTCTGCAGCCGAATCATGGTTGCGGCAGACCATAGATGAGATCCATCGCTGGGGTCAGGAAGCTAGTGCTACTGAGTGCTCGTTTTTCTGGCCGCGCATCAAACACGAGGATCTTGCCAGCTGAAGTTGGAGTCGCGGAGGAGGCGCGCCATGTGTTTTGGTGCGCTTTGGAAGGAGATGAGGAGAAGTCCTCTCCAGAGGAGGGGCGCCATGGGGCAGCCAGCGCTGGTGGGCGCGGATGTGCGGAAGCGTTCCGTGGCTCTGCCAATATGCGACAGGGTGGAACAGGGCTTTTAGTGTGAGTCCGATTAGCCGTCCTTGCCCCGCGAGGCGGGTATGCGTAGCATTCCGTGAAAAAAAGGTTGACTGGGAGAGAACGCCTTAGGCCTAAAGGGCGGACCAATTTAAACATTATTATGGTGGTACAAAACAAAAATTGTGCAAAATATGTGACTTGGTAAGCGGCTTAAGATAATCCTACTCCCCATCCGTGGGTATCGTCAGAGGCGAAATGAAACAGGAGATGGGCGGCAACATCTTCCCGATAAAAACACGAAACACAGCAGTCAAATAAATATATTTTACTTATCCTAACCGAACCTCTAATCCTCTGTACGTGACACTGATTTCTCTTGTTTCCCCACAGGCACCTAACAGCCTCATATTGCTTTACTTAGCTGCATGCACAGCTTCGAGATAGAGAAGAATATAAGCTCACAAGATTATATATTTCTTGTGAGCTTTATTATCTTTCGTAAACCTTCCTTTAACTAATACTGCTTCTAGATAACAATCTAAAATTATCGACCTATTTTTACGTAATATGTTGAAATCGAGTTGTGGTGGCTTAGCACTCTTTTAAGAAAAAATTGATGTGACAAACGAAAATACAGCCTTGAAGATAAATAGGATCCATAGACACCTGCAACCAAGTTCAAATAAAGAAGGCTACATATGTGTTGTCACTTGTGGGGACTAAAATGGAATATTTCACAGCCCGAGATTATACTGGCTCTCTATACCCTTAAGACCTGAACACAGCAGTACAAGCACTACTATTTGGATGCAAAAATAGATATGAAGGGGTTACCTAAACCAACAAACAGACTTCTAAGCAGAAAACGATTCCTATTAACAAGTAAATTTTAAAGTATGCGATCTTCCCGGGATCGATCCCCGCCAGCATCAATGAAATTAGTAACTGCAATTTTAAGTGCTAAGTTACAACATGCTCGGCAAAGAAGGAAAACATTGTTAGGAAATCCGTATTTCTTAGGAATAAACTATTTCGTTTTGTTAAAGCCGCGTATCGATTATGCGCTCCAACCACTAACCAGAGTTGCCACAAATTGATAAAATTATATGGTTCAAAATAACTGCTGTGGAATAGCAAAAGTCGCTTTTATCATAATAAAGCGCTCAAAGAAGATGCATGGAACTACGAAAGCAGATGCTCGTACGACCGACATCCATGTTGAACGTTCAAACCCTGGAGTGGCGCCGCACCAGGGCGCTCAGTTGATACACTTCGAACATTTGGGCGCGATCCCTGAGCGCATTGGTCGGGCGGTCATTCATGGCGCGCGCCGAAGCCGCATAATCGATACGTAACTTAACCTTGTAATGGCGGTGTAAGAATCTCCATTACCCCATATTATCTCATGGGTGTCCAGATGAACCAGGAGATGGGCATCATATTTCTGATAACAGCTGAATAAAAAAAACTGCGATTCTCAAGCGAGGAAACTATGGTAAATAGCCTCCCTATGAGGCAATTTATGGGGGATGCCTATGTTCAGCAGTTTACTTTTGATATGCTGTGATAGTAAACTATTTCGAGGACATATGTTGTCCACCAACTAGTTCTAGAGCAACGCGGTCTTATAATTGCTCCAAAAACCCTCTAGGAAATGAGACGAGGCCTGTGTAAACACATCTGTAGCCTTCGTTGTTTGCTGCAGATGTAAGTAGGCTCCAGTAGCCATTTACAATCAGTCGTACTGTAAGTGCCTTTGTCTCTTCAATTTTAATAAAAAAATATTCACAGCATGATGAGTCAGACGTAACGTACGGCGATCGTAAAAAAAATCCGCTAGGTTTCTTGCTGGTTCTTCCCAGGATAGGAGAATAAGAGTATCTAACAAACGACCACATAGTCCACCCGATGGTAAGTGGAATCTGTGGCCCGTAGACATCCTATGTCCTCAAGAATCAAAATGCAGATGCGTTGTCATCCCTAAGGATGGAATGCCTCATATCCAGGAAAAGGGACTCCAGTTCTCTACACTCACTATACGAAACACAGCAGCATTAAGCTACTATTTTACGCTGGTATTCTGTGAGAGCGTAGTCCTACTTCGGTTGAGCTGACACGTTCGTGCTACAACCATAATATAGCTGCAGCGTGGCTCTATCACGTATTTGTCATCTATAGGTAACTAAAGGATCAAAAAATTCATTACGTTGTGTGAGGGCTGTGACGCATCGAGCGCTGCGGGGAGGGGGGCGGCGGCATTTTGAGTTAATTCGTGTTACAATTACAATATAGCTGTAGCCTGGCTCTTCCACGTAAAAATGGGCCTATGGGCTACATCATCAGATGTTACCATCAAGTGGGCTGTGTGCTTGTTTGTCACCCGTATTCTGTAAAAAAAATACTATAAATTATTTTGTAATTTATCAAAAGAGCTAATACAAAATCGTTGTGGTCTTTGAAAAAACAGCAAAGTATTTACTAGTCGCTTTGATTTTTAAGATGCCTGATCTGTATCCAACAAAACAGCGGTCGTTTTTGCTACGTTCCAAAATCGAGGAGGTTCTATATTCGACGCGTATGTTTTTTTTGTATGTTTACTAATTTCTGGGAAACGGCTGAACTGATTTAAATAATTCTTTTTTGTATTCAATAAGTTATACTTCAGGTGTGGTCACATATTAATGTTAAGAATAAAATCTCACCCCTAAGGGAGAGAGTATAGGAGATAAAGTTTTTAGTATAACTATTTAGACGATATTCTTGTTTTAACTTAAAAAACCTTGTGATATTTCTTAGTATCCTCTAAAACGTAAAATAATTAAACTTTAAAAATATAAATTCCAACTTATAAAAAAAATTCTCATAATAGCTTCTTTAATTCTTGGATACACTATGTTTCAACGCCGACTTCTATGCTCTTATTCTTCATCTGTTACCTACGAGTATATGGAAATTATTTTCTTTGTTTGTTTTCAAAGTCGGTTATAACTTTTTATTTTATCTTTATTATGTATTTTATATTTGGTTATTTAGTTAATTACAAAGTCACAACTTAATGTAAAACTAATAGGCACAGGCCTCTTTTTGTTTCTGATGGTTATGTAGCAATTTCTCTCCATACTTCAAACATACTTCAAGCCGCCGAAGAAGATTAGTCAGTTTTTACCATTTTTACCATCAGTCAATAGTAATATTCGTCTGCAAGATATAGGAGTGTACAAGCTTGATTGTGAATATGATCTCGCTTACAAACTAAAAGATCAATTAAAACCCTCTTAAAAGAATACATGGCTGATGTGAAGAATCGACGCTCCGCGGAGTCTGCAGTCTATGAACACGTACAGGATCGTTCCCGTCACCACATCAGATTTGATAGATCACCAATCCTCGCTAAAGAGCACCGATTCCTTTCAAGGATGATTCGCAGGGCTATTAAAATAAAAAAATCCTAATTTCAATAGAGAAGATGGCTGAGCGCTACCATCTGCTGGGGATTCTATAATTAATAAAATTAAATCCCAACCCAAGTATACCACTAGAAGTATAACTGCAAGACTTCGAGATACTATAAGCTCATTCTGCGTAGATTGGACCAAAAATTAATTATTTTAATCTGGAGGTAGCCGTGGTTAACTATGAAATTGGGACGTCGAACACCTCCCGTGATCATGGGTGCTGTAAAGTACTCGAAACGTCAGGAATTTAAAATAAGTTAATATACGTGATAAAATCCGTAAACCTAACTTTCTTTTAAATTTCTTTGGAAATCTGTGCCCAACAGTGGAACGTATAGGGTATTACTTCTGGACATGAGCTTCTTCCATTGTATAGAGGTATTTGTGGCGGCGCTGTCGTCGCGCCACAAGCGAAACATATCGAAGCCTAAATCGCGCTATCAAAGTTTCGAAGTAAAAGCAGTATAATATATAGAATAACTCTGACCTACCACTCGGAGCGTTGGCCGCTCCCCGAGCTTAACACCTTGCCCGGCGGGAGATCTCCCCTTTTCCTTTCATGGCCACATATTTATTTACTTAAAGTATATTAATTATGTAAAACGTCCACTGTTATACATTAGCGTTCCCTATAGATTGCCTCATAGGGGGATATTTGCCAGTTTTTTATTTTTAATGCAGCTGCTATCAGGAAGATACTGCCCATCTCCTGGTTCAGTTTGCCTCCGCCGCCTCCCACGACACTCATGGGATGAGAATACTAGGTAGTGAATATTTTAA
Organism: Parnassius orleans; assembly: GCA_029286625.1. Classification (NCBI taxonomy): domain Eukaryota; kingdom Metazoa; phylum Arthropoda; class Insecta; order Lepidoptera; family Papilionidae; genus Parnassius; species Parnassius orleans. The sequence continues at coordinate 18,505 of JAGSMP010001057.1, read as the reverse complement.
TACCGCCTTCTACATTGCCCTGTAGACCTTTTACGTATACATAAATAGCACATCCTGGACAGTACTTTGCAGTTATTTTTGTTGGTCATGCATCCATTTTGTTACGTGCGGTATTCAAATCTATGACCCCGCTACGCCCTAGCCCTACCTGAGCCATTGGTACCGAGCTACTGAGCATAGCCATCCTCCAAACCTTTCCACTGATCACGATATGGTCCAAAAAGTTATTACCTGTGTGCAGTGCAGTGCTAAGTACGTCCATGTTTCTCGTGGGATATCTGCCAGCGGGTCTTGCCATTTTGTAACTAAGGATATTTGATTATTAGAATCAGTCGTTACTTTGTAAAAATCCATTATGATATGGATGTTAAAAATTAATTAGCTAATATTCGTGTTATAAAATAAAATGACGTGTCTTACCTAGTTCCCGGCATCTCTCAATTGCGTGCACTATCCTCGTCACCACTTGATGTTCACCTGACTCAAGTAGAATGCTTCACAGGTAACTCTCCGTATCCTTAATTGATGCATCATCATAGCAATGGATGATTCCTACTCATAGAGACTCCTAAATATAATAATAGTATGCCATCAGTCTCTGATAGAAAGAAATGATGAATGTGAAAAGAGTGACAAAACAAATTTATGCTGCAGAAGTGAATGGATGATAATAACCCCTGGGAATGAGGTGATCGCTACCAAACTACTTCTAATTTGGTTTGTTTTGTTAATTGTGTAATATATATGATTGTAAACTGTTATTTTTTTTTTAAAGAATTCCCGCAGGGTTTTTGCTGGTTCTTCCCATGACAGAGGTATTTTCTAAACCAGTAGTAAATTAAACATAAGAGTGACTATCAATAAGTATTATTTATAATCTATATTAAATAAAAAAGTTTATGTTTCTGTTTCTATTAGAGTCTATGAGAAGGAATCTCAGTCCTCAGAGGTGACAACGAATTTGTAGCCTTCTAATTTCCTTCACCACCTAACATCACGTAAACTGTAAGTTCGTTAGCCACTTCAGTTTTGTTTAAAAAAATAAACTAGTTATGATAATTCGGCGTCAGTTATATAAATAGTTTATTGCTCCAAATGTGGCGTTATATATATCCCGCATAAAGGCGCAAGTCTTCCATCTGGAAGTTTCATTATTTGTCTTTTCAATCCTTCTGTTAATTAACGTCACAACGAGACGATATGGGGTAGTGGATATTCTTACACCGCCACTACACGGTACTATAAGTTTGGTGCAACGTTTCATTCCATACCACAAACTTGCAATAGCGAAATTAATCCGAAATAAAGCTGAAATTCACATAACAAAATGTATTCAAATTTCTAACTGACAGCGCCTCAAAAGCTTACATTTACTCGTATGCATACAGACGTCGCACAACGGAATAACTACGATATTTCTAAGGGCTTAAACCAGTGTGATTCTGAACGGTGATACACTTGGTATAAACTTTGCTTTATAGAAGTAATTGTTTGTTGTGGCCCGCAAATATATGTTGTTTTATAAAAAGTAGTAATAAGATTTGAAATTATAATTTTATTGTTTACATAACATTGAAATATATACAATATTAAAAAACTATAATAAAAAAACGTATGCCCACACAAGCGGCAATTGGGAAATTGCCGGCCAAGATAACAGCGGAGGGGTCGCTCACTTGCACCTTAAAATTACATAAAAAAAATATCTACTAGTTTACATATGATTTATAAAATAACCGTTAACATTATCATATAACTTACTAAAAAAAACTTTTATCTAACATACAAAATAATAATGAAATATTACATAATAAACAATGCATCGCCATATATTTTACGCGAATATTACACATTGAACGAAACTAATTTTTAAGGATTTTATCGCGTTTATTTTGTGGATTTTAACGAACTCACAGTCCAGCACCCCAGTGATCATGAGTGCGTTAAAATCCATAAAAATAGCCGGACGCGATAAAATGCGTAAAAAAACTGGTACATATAAAATTAATAAGTAATTGGATGCTTTTTATTTATTATAGAAGTAAGGGTTACTTATATTTACACGAATTTTACGACATTTATCGCGTTTATTTTTTGTCCTTTTTTATTCCCGTCAGCACGGGAGGAGGTGTTTGGTGTCTTGATGTGTTTTTTTTTTGCATTTACATGAATGTATATTTATTTCAACTAGAATTACGTCAAATCAATTTGCGACAGTTTTTAGAGACATTTTGCACGGGATTGTGTATCTAGTTTTTTATTAGTGATCGACGAATAAAGGTGATAAAGAACACTCTACCTGACGGTAAGTAGATACTGTGGCCCATAGTCATCTACATTTATCCTCAATTAAGGATCAATCATCGACGTCAAATCGTGCGTCTGCAAGACATAAATAGTTGGTTTTCCGGTCTATTTGTGTGGTAGTTCTCCCCGTATTTTTGACAATATTTTAATATTAAAATAATAAATGATCCACCTCATATTTAGTAGCTAGTTCTACAAGTTTTTTTTAATTCTATTTCTAGTTCCGTAGAGTCCATCTATGTAGGTACCACTTTTGCTTGCACTACTGTGTTCCAGTCTGCAGGGTATAGACAGTCAGTATAATTACACGCAGCACAAGTACAAGCAGTGTGTGTACTGCTGTATTCCAGTATTATTAACGGCTGAGTAAAAAAAGTGAAAATTAGAGGCTATAGAGCCAGTACAACTAGAGGCTAAAATGCATTTCATCCTATTCTCTTATTCTTCCCTTTTCCATTGTAGTTTAACAACATTGTTTCCATCATTTCGTTGCGGATATACCGAACATTAGACGGAGCGTTCGTCTCGTCATTTATAACGCGTACAGCGGAAGATTGATATAACTTGCCTGCATCAGCCTTTTCATCCGAAGAAAATGTTTGTAGGGGTTCCTGGTAAAATAAACTATATCGTTTATTAAAAATCAGCGTTGCAAGCTGGCGACTTTAGCTGAAACGTTTTTACCACTTTATCATATCACATGTTTTTTTTTTTAAATATTAATATGTGCCTGTGTATGTACATATATAAGTACTTTTTCCTTGTTTCTTTTTTTACAACAGTTATGTTTTTTAAAATTGTAATGTGCCATGTGTGTAGAAGTGTTGCAATAAATGTCTTTATGTATAAATAAGCTGGTTTATCCGTCACGTACAATATAGCAATTACAGTATGGGGAAAAGAGTTTCGAGGTTAACTCCTGGTCTAGATAAGGAGTCCAACCACATAGTAAAAGCCTCCAAATAATTATTCTGTTTATGTTAGTCCCCGTACAATACCATGTGCATGACGCCTCCACAGAATAAATTCCTAGATGCAGATTTATTTTAAATTCCACCTGATTACATCTTTAGTTACAACAATACGGGGTGAGAACTTTTAATAAAAGTCAATAACAACAACTCCACGTACTAAGTTTTAACCTTTCCGCTTAGCCCGAGTACGTGCCTACTTTAACCAGCCGCGGGCGACACGTTTATACAACGAATTATCCGATCTTGCACTTAGAGCACACCAAGATTGGAATTTAGTTTTAAAGTTTTCACAAATTTAATATTATCCGTGAGGTGGCGGGGTGGGGAGAATCCATTTTTATGAAGGTAAGGGTGACAAACGAGCGTACAGTCCACTTGATGTTTTTTTTATATATAGAATAAGAGCGACAAACGAGCACATAGTCCACCTGATGGTAAGTGGACGCTGTGGCCCATAGACATCTACTATTATCCAAATACAGATGCTTTGTCACTCTGTGGACTAAGATTAAATGCCTCGTTTCCAGTAAAAGGGGTCTCCGGTTTTCTATAATCACCAAAGAAAACACAGCAGCATTGAGTAGCTATTTTACGCTGACATTCTGTGAGAGCGTGGACCTTCCCCGATCGAATCCATTCGTGTTGCAACCATAATATAGGTACAGCATGGCTCTACCACGTAAACCTCTTGACGGTAAGTGAATGCTTTGGCCCATAGACACATTCTTTATCCTCGGTTAAAAATCAAAATGCAGATACATTGTGTTTGTTTGTTACCCCTAAGTAATAAAATATAATTCCTATTTTTTTTTAAATAAAATAAGGGTGACATACGAGCACAGTTTCAGCTGATGGTAAATGGATGATGTGGCATATAGACATCTAAATCTGTTCTATCCTCAATTAAGGATAAAAATATGCGTTGTCGCTCTTGAGGCACTTCGTTATCAAAAGAATGGCATGCCTCGTTAGCAATAAGTTCAACTTTGGATAGGTAACGAAACATTTGAGTTGATATTTAGACAAAACGTGGAAGAATTAACGTAACGACTTCAGATAATACTAATATAGAAAAACAAGAAGCTAATATTGGAAACTATTTTGTAGTTACTTTTGTTAAAAGTTAAATTTACACCATTTTAAGGAGAAGAAAGAATATTACAAGCTCAAATTAACAACAAAATGTTGTCTAAATTGTTATATTAAAACTTCATCTTTAGGAGGGTTTTTCATAACCCTCCTAAAGGTTAACATATAGGAGATGAAGTTTAATGTGCAAACTCTCTGGACCATCCCTGAAGAGAATAACCTGTTGTAGTAATAATTTCATCAGGCAGTCGCGTTAATCATTCCTAATTCTGATCTGGTGGACAGATCAGGTGCCATTGTGCCCAGACAGTGGGTGTGGGTTCAATTGAGGTCAACATCAATAAAATGAAATAGAATATTTTTTTTCGACGTCAAAAAACCAATTTCATTATAAAAGATACTTTTAATATCACAAACACAATCACATATGGTTCTACATCTATTTTCGATCAAGAATCAAAATGCACATGCGTTGTCACCCTTGAAGACTAAAATAGAATGCCTCGTTTCCATTAAAAGGTCTCCCGGTTCTCTAAACTCACAATACAAAAAACAGCAGCTTTGAGCTGCCATTGCTGGTATTCTGTGAGAGTGGTCTTTAACTGGCTTGCCCGGTCGAGCCGACCCATTCGTGCTACAACCAAAGCAGCAGCATAGCTCTACCACTTGTTGTATTTATTTTGGCTGTGAGTTCATCGTACCAGTGTAGGCCCATGCACGTGATCGTTTAGAATTAGCTTTGTGCTAGTTTTACCCCATACAATATTATTACTAATTTCTTATCAGAAGCTGTTGCACATTCTGTTGTAGCTTACCCATGACGCCTCTTACGATATATCGGCTAGTCCATTATCTTACGTCGCCACTGCACGGATATTATGACATTATTAATAAATTACCACTTTAATTACCTTTTTATAGAGAATAGGTTGCTGCAGTGATGTTCTTTTTCTGTAGAAAATAGCTTGTTTTAAAGAAAACATACACTTCCCACGTATCACTTAACCCGAGATAAGATAATTAAAGCGTGGCGTTACAAACTGCCGCCATCAAGCCGTAAGTCCGCACTTACGTGGCAGTTTACTTGCTAATGGAATTTCGTCCATCCTTTGAATCGTATACCATCCAGTATAGAAAAAATGTTACAGATTGTTTTTGTTTTTTTTTTTTTAAATTAATTTTATTTAAAATAAAGAAAGAAACACTTTATTTTATGTTTCATTGTTTATAATAGTATAGAAAAATATCACTGCTTGTTTTTTGTTTTCCCAAGACGACAACATATTTTGAAGTGAAAACTTCTTTAGACGCGTTGAGCGATTTTTGGTAGGGAAAAAACTTATGGTTTCGCGTCACCGATGACCTCGACATGCTCATGTCACGAGCATGTCTACTACGCGTCGTAGCGATCGTGTACATGTATAATATGCATATATCATTGAGTTTTCACTTCTGTTGGCAGTCCTTATGGCTTATTTTGTTTTTTTTTTATTATTTTATTTATAACACAACCTTTTACATAAATTCATTGATTCCCTGGCCCCTTAACTAGAAAAACTGTGTTTTAGGAACCAGAATTAGGGAGAAGTATAAGATATACTTTATATACATATATACATTTTTTATAGAATAAGGGTTACAAACGAGCACACAATCTTCCTGATTGTAAGTGAATGTAGATGTCTGTGGTGTGGCCCACAGACATCTACATCTTTTCCTAATTAAGGATCATGGTGCAGATACGCTGTCACCCTTGAGGACTGAGATGGAATGCCTCATTTCCAGTTAAAATGGGTCTCCGATTCTCTGCACTCACCATACGAAACACAGCAGCATTATGCTGCTATTATTTCATGTTGATATTCTGTGAGAGCGTGATCCTACCAAGCTGACCCATTCATGCTACAATCATAATTTAGCTATAGCGTGACTCTATCACGTAAAAAAACTTGAAATAAACGGACGATTCTTCTTCATTATTAGCCTGTAAAATTAACTTCTTCACACGGACTGCTTATTTATTTATTTACACTTTCATGCATTAAGTAGTACATATGGCGAGCTTAATTTCAAAGAGCATTTTTTCCTTGGCAATCATTAAACCAAGCAGAGATAATGCAGTAAAAACTCTCATTTGATAGAGAAGGATAATGAAAAAGTAAATAAATACAAAAACAAAAAAAAGCAAAAAAGCTTCTTCCATCGTAGCGAGGATTTGCTTTAAACGTCATACTTGGTGGGCGGATTGACGATAGCAGTAGCAGAACAAAGAGAGAGGAGAGAAAGAGAGAGAAAGAAGTGCAGTAAGCACTTTAGACGCTGCTTTCGTCGCTAGTTTGGCTATCTTACGCACGTGAAACAGCATTGTCTATAACTTTAGAGAGCCTTAAGATCTTTTTGGTACATCATCATCATCATTATGACGTCCTTTAAAATAAATTAGGTGATGAACTCCGTACCGTGTACCGTGTAGTGGCGATGTAAGAGTATCCACTAGCGCATATCCCGTGGCTGTCGTTGGAGGAGACAGAGGGAAATGAAACAGGATATGGGCAGCAGCATCTTCCTGATAACAGCTCCATAATAATAAAAACTGCGGTTGCCAAGCGTGGCATATGAGGCAATCTATGTGGGAGGCCTATGTTCAGCAGTGGAATTTTATAGGCTGTAGTGGATGAATGGATTCTCTAACGCTACCACCGCACGGCATTTGAATCAGCATTATTATGTCTTCATCATCATTTTAACAGACTTTTACAAGTCCACTGATGAACATAGGTCTCCCACGGTTTGCCACAAACCTCGGTCTTGTTTTGTGTTCGTTATTTCTAATGCAACTTAATGTCAGAGATTGTTAGATCAAGTATGGGATTTATTATTAAAAAACAGATGCCTAATGGTAGGGTGCGGATCGTGAACTCTAAAGGTCATTGGTTCAAATCCGCCATTCAACTATTGTCGTGGACTACTTCTAACACAACAATTTTTAGATTACCAGGAGTGGTCAAAGGGAATTTTAGTAATATTAATGTAACGTCGCATTACTAGTATTTTCATAAAAAGTGTGAATTAAAGAACGACAGATAGCTGTGATGAACACATTCATTGTTTAGGTTATATGCTGGTTCTACTCGAAACGTCCAACCCTTTAATGATTCCTTTAAGGGCCATACTTTCAGCAGTGTAATTTTATAGACTGTAATGTAATGATGTCTGTGGATTCTGTCCTTACGATGTCGAGCCGAACCATTCGTGCTGCAACCATAATATATGTGTAGCTTGGTTCTACCACGTAGCTTATAGCTCTTCTACTAGTGGTCTGTTGGTCGTAAACGCGATCAGTGTCACGGCGGCCGGTCTTAACGGAGACTAGCCATCTGCGCAGGACAAGTTTACAGTGCCCGAGTGTATGCGCAAGCACAGGTGCACTCTCTATTCCCTCACTCTCATAAGTTATCAGACACGACCGGAGAGAGACCAGGTGCAAGACCAATGGCTTTACGTTCTTTCCGAGGCATGGTGTTGAAACACCGCAAATTTTTTGACTCCGGGATACTACTGCGAATTTAATTTCTTGACAGAAAAACCCAATTACTGATTTTTGGCACGACCCGAATTCGAACCCGGGAGCTTATGATCAGCATTCGCATTTTCGACCACTAGACCAACAAGGCAGTCGACCCTGTTCAAAGTGGAGTGAAGGCATGGTAAGGCATTCAGAAAATCTATGTGTTTTGTGGCATTAATTAGGGGAGGTCCATGTTCAGTAGTGGACTTGTTAAGGGCTGGAATGATGATGATAATGAAATAGCAACCGCTAAAAATGCCATAAGGACTACGTGGCACACCAAGCCGAACGCGCATCTCTGGATTCTTACGCTTATGATAAGACTTTATGAATATAAAATTAATGTATCTTTCAAGAAATTTAATTAAAATTTCTGTCTAGTCTAAATTCGAGGTCAGGTTTCGATGGATAAAGGTGTTGCCGATGGCAGAGAAAAAGAACGCAATAAAATATTAAACTATATCTTTTCTCTGTTACATTTTATATACAATTAATATGGTTTAGTTATTACGTTATTGTTTATTTTTGAATTCATATTTTAACTGATTAAAATAAGCCGTCAGTCCACGACTTTTCTGTGACAAGGGCGGCGCAATTTTAAAATGAGATGAAATATTTGACAGATTTCATAGCGGGGAAGTAAATTTGTTAGTAACTTGTAATGATTAATGTTTCTTTCCATAATATTAGTTCTATTCTATATTTATTATGTTAGAAATGAGTTAACCAAACTACGGATATTCCTAAAAGCAGAAAATTTAATAAAAAGAGCTAAAAATGTGCAAAAATTAAAGAGCAAACCACTGAGGCATTGTTTTGTTTATTAATTTAATACTCTAGACACTGATAAACTTTTATTTGAAACTAACTACCCAATTAAATGACATTGTGTAACAAAAATCTGGACCTCAGTTTCAACTAGCGACATCTGGTGAGCGAAATATTATTATCCCTAATTATCGAAGTTGACTGTAAACCTGTATCTTCTTTTATATAAAGAAGTACAAGTGAACATTACTGACGTCTTTTGCGGTGCAAGTAAATGTTGATGCATATCGAGTTTACACCACGTATCTATTCAACGATCTTTGCATTCGGCTTCGTAGCGTGTAAGACGCCTGTGTAAACGATTTGAGGCGCTGCACTTTGAGGGGTGCGACTCTGTAGTTTTAGTTTTCATGCATTTGAAATTCGAGCTATGAAAAGAAGACGTCAATTTACTGAACGTAGAGGTTTTTTGTTTTATAGAATAAGTGTGACAAGCGAACACACAGTCCACCTGATGGTAATTGAGTACTGCGGCTCATAGACATCTACATCTAGCCTCGATTCAGAATCAAAATGCAGATGCGTTGTCACCTCTCAGGACTAAGATGGTATGCCTCGTTACCCGTTAAAGGGTTTTCGATTCTCTACACTCACCATACGACACACAGCAATATTAAGCTGGTAATTTACGCAGGTATTCTTTGAGAGCGTGGTCCTGCCCCGTTTGAGCCGACACAATCGTGATACATCCATAATATAGCTGCAGAATGGCTTTACCACTTAAAAAAATATCAAATAGTTACTAATACGTAATAGAGTTCTGCTAGGTGGTGAACATAGGAAATTGTGTTTTTTTTTTAGTATTTATTAGAAAAGGAATACAACTTATTTCATTCGAAAGGTCCTATTAGACGTGACACTAGTGCTTCTACTACGTGGTAGGACTCCTTATCCGCCTAGGATTCCGTCTGGGTAGATACAAATCTCTTACCTGTTTTTGTCGCTAAATATCAGTACTTACATTACTGTGTTACGGTTTGAAGAGTATATAAAGCCAGTATAATTACAGGCTGTGAAGCATTCCATCTCAGTACACAGAGGTGACAACGCAACTGTAGTCTTCTTTGTTTGGATTTGCAGGTGCCCATGGATTGCAATAGCCGCGTCAAATGGATTGTAAGTTCGTTAGTCACTTCAATTCTATAGAGAAGCCAAGCTGCAATATTATGTTCGTAACACGAACGGGAAGGATCACGCTTGCGTAAATTCGAATTCAAAACTAAGGTGAATATTTTTACACAAATTTCTTCAGAATCTGAATTTGGGGCGATTTAATAGTTTTTTCTGCTATGTTCTTTTACTTAGCGTTATTAAGTTACAAAGGTAAATTAAAGTCACAGCCTATATGTAAGTTCCAATCACTTAGAAATCGTGTAGTGTCGATATAACAATATCCACTATCCCAAATCATCCCGTGGGTGTCGTAAGATGCAACAAAGGGGGTACTGAAACAGAGAGATGGGCAGCAGCATCTTCCTAATAACAAATCGAAATAAGTAATAAAAAACTGCGTTTACCAACTAGCCTTCCACGCGTGACAACTATGGCAAAATCCCCCCTATAAGGCAATCTATGGGGGTATAGGTCGTAATGGATGGAATGGAATCCTAGGCATATGCCTATCTATTTCTTAAAGAGTTTATAGGGCAAAGAAGAGCCCACTGCGATGCCCAAAGTTTGCTGGCGGACTTCACATGTCTTCAATACATTATTTATGTTTCTCGGACATTCAGGTTTCCTAACGATGTTTTCTTCAACGCAGATCACGAAGTAAATCAGCACTTAAAACTGTGTTACAAAATATGTTACAAAATTTAAATTTTTTATCCTTAAGAACACAACATATCTCCCAGAATATATTTCTCCGCGATACAAGGAACATAGACTGCACGTATGACTATTAAATGCCCTGCGGTCGTATACCGGCAGGAAATATTTCATCCTTACTGACATCATTTTCCAAGATTTTATTAATGTATGCAAACATTTTTTATGTTTTTGCAACAAAAATGTAGTGGAACAGTTTTGTTATTTATGGCAACATTTTAATATTGTCTTAAATAACAAAAAATATTTGGTCAAATCTGATGCAATGGCGTACATCACAGACTGTACATTTCTCGGAGCGTTTTTATAGGAATAAATATGTAAGTAAGCTGTTTAGTGGCGGTGTAAGAATATCTCCTACCCCATATTGTCCCGTGGGTATCGTAAGAGACGATGGAGGGAAACTGAAATAAGTAATGGGCAGCAGCATCTTCCTGATAACAACTTTAAATAATAAAAAACTGTGCCAGGCCTGTCAACTATGGCAAAATCTCCTCTATGAGGGCAGCCTATGTTAGGCAGAGGACTTTTATATGCTTTAATGGATGGATGGATGGATGAAATACGTTTTACTTTTTCATGGTTCCGTGACGCAGTGACAGCATTGAGTTACGGCGCTTAGGGATGTAGCTTCGAATCCCGCAAGGAACAAATACTCGTATGGCCTAATAATAATTGTTTGGATCTGGACGATTGTCCTTGTGCAATTTCTGTAAGTAAACTGCCACGATAAAAGAGAAAATGCTGGTATGGGGTATTTTTTTATAGAATAAGGTTGTCAAACGAGCACACAACTCACCTGATGGTAAGTGGATATTTACATCTATCCTCGATTAAGAATCAAAATGCAGATGCATTGTCAACCTTGAGGACTAAGATGGAATGCCTGGTTTCCAGTAAAAAGGGGTCTACGGTTCTCTACACTCACCATATGAAACTACACAATGAAACTAATTTAAAGTTTAATTTTAACGTCTTAATTTCCGACGTGTTGAGAGCTTTGCAGCACCTATGGTCCTCGGGAATTAAAATGTTAAAATTAAACGCGTCAAAGATGGTCATAGGCGACAGTGATCACTTACCATCAGGTGAGCCGCATGCTCGTTTGCTTCCTCTTCTATAAAAAAATCCGTAAAATTAGTTTTATTTAAAAAACATGCATTCGAATTGTAAGACTCCTCCTTTTTGAAATCGGCTAGTAAGTTGTTAAAACATAATCTCAAGCTCATTATATTTTAAACACCACAACAATTCTCCTCAAGTGAATCGAAAAGCTTTCAGAGCGAAAACCACTAAAATTTACGTCGACGTGGTCTCTACACGTTCCAACGAGCGTTCCGTTTATCCAACGGATTAGCGGTCGTCTTGCACTTTACATTGCACGACTCTTGCATTTTAATTTCCTCGGATCTTCTTATTTAATTTATTATTGCTATTAAAAATGTTAAAGATTAATTAGCTTAAATCCGCGTAATAAAATAAAATGATGTGTATTATCTAGTTTGAAGAGAACCTCCCGCTCACCCTCAATTGCGTGCACTAGCCCCGTCACCACTAATCCCAACACCACTACCCTTGGAATGACGTACCACCGTCGATAATATGACAAGTGTTTCGCCTTGGCATCATCAGGTGAAATAGACTCTGCGGTGATTGACCACAAAAATTTTATGATGCAATTGACGAGAGGTGCTCTTCAAACTAGGTAGTAAGACACGTCATTTTATTTCATTACACGTATCTTAGTTAATTAATTTTTAACATTTTTAATAAAATGTATATTAGCATAACAAGTCAACGAAAAACAAACTTGGGACGTTCCGTGACGGAAAACAATTTACAATGTTGGAGATTGTCAAACTTAAATCAAGTTAAAGCTTAGATTTAATCTAAATTTAACTTGATGCTGCGCCTGCTTACTGCGAGATTAAATAAAGTTTTAATAGGCTCACTATAAGTTGCCGTGAAAATGAACAATAATATTTTTTCGTCAAAACTTTGTAATACTTCTTATCCCGGTTCCGTCGTAGTTGGGCCTTTACCTAAAAATTTAAGGAGGGAAAGCATTAAGTAATAAAGAAAAAATAAGGGATAGCTATATAATCACCAGTCTTTAAGACTGAAGCCAATTCAAATTATTCGAATCGAGGCGTTACTCTAGAGATATTTTTTTATATAATAAAGGTGACATACGAGCACACAGTACACTTGACGGTAAGTGGATGCTTCGGCCCATAGACATCTACGTTTATCATCAATTGAGAATCAAAATGAAGATTCGTTGCCTCGTTTCCAGTAAAAAGGTCTCCGGTCTCTACACTCACCATATGAAAGACACTATTGAGCTCATTGAGCAAAGTACTAAGGTCCTCCAGCGATTCTACCATAAGGACTATAATATCGTCGGCAAATCGAAGGTGAGTGATGTACTCGCCATTGATGTTAATACCGTATTCTTTCCAGTCAAGTAGCTTGAAAACGTCTTCCAATGCAGCGGTGAAGAGTTTCGGGGATATAACGTCTCCCTGTCTTACACCTCTCTGCAGTTGGATGGGTTTCGTACTCTGGTTCAGTACTCGGATAGCCATCGTAGCTCTACTGTACAAACACTTCAGTACTTCGATATACCAACAGTTAACTTGGCACCGCTGAAGGGACTGTAGCACCGCCCAAATTTCGACGGAATCAAAGGCTTTTTCATAGTTCACATACGCAAGGCAAAGTGGCAGATTGTACTCTTCGGTCTTCTGTAAAATTTTCCGAAGGGTATGTATGTGGTCTATGGTACTAAAGCCTTTTCGGATACCAGCTTGTCCGGGAGGCTGAAAGTCGTCGAGTCTGTGAGCGACACGATTTTTAATGACTCTCGAAAATTGCACGTAGACGCGGCTCAGAAGAGAAATCGATTTGTAGTTCTTCAAGAGAGCGTATTCGCCTTTCTTGATGAGCAAGACCACCGCACTTCTGCTCCACGCCTCCGGTTTAGTGCCACCATGGAGGACGGAATTAAAGAGCTTCTAAAAGACTTCAATTACTGGTTTTACATCGGATTTCAGAAGCTCCGCTGTGACTCCATCCTTGCCTGGGTCCTTGCCGTTTTTAAGGTCTTCAGCACCTTTCTGCAGCCATTCTTATCCCGCTCAGAATGACGTCCGGGATATCGTCGGAATAGTGTCGGATAAAACTTGCTCTTGGATCGTTACTCACACTTGCGTGTGATGAACCTCTCAATCCCACTCAAAATCGCAGGTGTTCCTGAAACAATGCTGCCACACTCGGTCTTCAGCTCCGTTGGCTCTTTCTGTCAGGCAGATCTCTGTCAAAGACTTTGGAGACCTGGTTCCGCTCAATCGCTTCTTCGATACGAGCTGTATAGAAGTTGCGTAAGTTCCGCCGCGTGCATTTGGAGATCTGTCTGTTTAGTTGCCTGTATGCAGCTGTCAAAGTTAATACATGACTTCATTTTTAAATTATTATATGTAACGTTTATATTTCATCTTTATATTTTAATGGTATGCATAATAGAATATATTAAACTTGTTTCGTTTATGTGTCAACATACACTACATGAATATATTTTTTATATTCATCATTATCATCATAATCACAGCCCCTCACAAGTCCACTGCTGAACATAGGCCTCCCCCAAGAAATATCTCAAAGCATGGTCCTGAGCCACCTGCATCCATCGACTGCATGTCTTACCAGGTCATCAGTCCATCTAGTGGGAGGGTCACCCTACAATTCGCCTACCGTTACGAGGCTGCCACTAGAGAAACTTTTTTCCCCATCGGTTGTCGGTTCTTCGAGCTACATGGCCGGCCCATTGCCACTTCAGCTTACTAATCCTTTTATATGTAAATATATCACAGTAAGTATATATGTAATTGCACCTACCACAAAATCTCATCACTCTACGGGTTGACTGACAGAGAATGCCAGTAGGCATTAAGTCCTACCTTTGTTACCCTATTTATTATAAGGTTCTAACAATAAAGATTAAATAAATAAATAATCAGTTGATTTATTGCGACTCGGTGTCAAAGGGCACAATATCGATATAAGCGTACGTCAAAGCAAATGTTTATTTGTTAGTGTTGCTGTACGCGTACAAGCGACGAGGAGACTACTTCATTATAACAATATCAAAAGAGGTTTTTAATAAAAGTTAAATGTAAAGCTGGTGATAAGAGGGCTGGTCCTTTTCTCGCTCAAAGGCTAAGTATGGCCATTCAGCGAGGAGACGCAACCAGCGTTCTTGGCACAATACCACGGCGAGCAGGACTGTATGATAATTTAAGTTTTTAGTTTTAGATTTCTTGTTATTAAAATTGTATATATTTCAATGTTAAGTAAACAAATTAATGCTAGATAGGTTTTGTATATTTTAAATATATTACTTAACTTACTGCTTCATACTCGTATACAAAGAGAATCAACTACGTGTGTGATTCAACGAGCGGCTCTATAGCACAGCAGAACCAATGTTTGCACTGTCCGGGATGTATCAACATTGCCCCTTTCATGTAGTTTCAGGAAAGAAAACATTTTAGCCGTGCATTGGCAGGAATACATTCATACATGTGTGAAGGCTTTTAATGTGATTGAAAACGAAAAAAAATAAACTAATTAATATCATATAATTAAAGTTACTTTCTTCATTGGGGGGATATTGCCGTAGTTGCCACGCTTGGCGAGCGGGTTGGCAACCGCAGTTTTTTTTATTATTTGCTGTTATCAGAAAGATGCTGCTGCCCATCTTCTGCCTCAGTTTCCCTCTGTCGCCTCTTACGACACCCACGGAAGATATGGGGTAGTGGGTATTCTAACCCGCCACTACACGGGAAACGGCCCCAGTCTCGGCGGCCCCGCTATTCCTGGCTACGGTGGCGACCATGGTAACGGCGGGGCAGGGGTGCTAAGAATCTCCGGTGGAGGTTCGGTTGCCACCACGACGACTCGACCTGGCAACTTATAACGCACGCACTCTGAGGACTGACGAGAAGATCCTGAGTTGAAGAAGAGATAGACAAGTTGCGCTGGAATATTATAGGATTATCCGAGGTCCGAAGAGAGGGGAGGACACGGTAATCCTCGAATCCGGCAACTTGTTCTATCACCGGAGGGCGACCATCTGTCCCAAGGAGGTGTCGGATTTATCGTCCACAAGTCTCTCGTTAACAACGTTAAAGATTGGGAGGTGTCGACGAGGGTTGCGTACCTTATACTCAGAATCACCAAACGGTATTCGCTGAAGGTCATACAGGTTTACGCACCAACCTCGGCACACCCCGATGAGGAGGTGGAGGAAATGTATGAGGATATCTCTAGAGCCATGCATTCCTCCAAAACCCACTATACGGTGTTAATGGGAGACTTCAACGCAAAGCTAGGCACAAGAGAGAACGGTGAGCTAAAAGTAGGGAAATTCGGATTAGGGCAACGGAACCCAAGGGCCAGCAGCTGGCCGACTTCATGGAGAAAGAGGGACTCTTTATGATGAACTCTTTCTTCCAGAAGCGGCCCCACAGGAAGTGGACCTGGTCGAGCCCCGACGGTTCGACAAAAAATGAGATTGACTTCATTATGACGACTAGACGCCAACTGTTCAGTGATGTCTCAGTGATCGCGAGGGTGAAAACTGGTAGCGATCACCGAATGGTTAGAGGCACACTGAACCTAAACGTTAAGTTGGAGAGGTGTCGTCTAATGAAGTCAACGCTCCGTCCCCCTCGTGCTCTAATCCAAAGTCCCGAAACCTTTCAGCTCGAGTTACAAAACCGTTTTCAGTGCCTAGAAGATTGCAATGCAGTGGACGATATGAATGACAAGCTCGTGGAAACTGTCCATGCGGTCGGAGCTAAGTTTTGTAAGACCCGCCGCAGAAGAACACAAAACTCTCCGATCACACTCTTAATCTCATGGCTGTTAGACGGGAAATGAAGCTGCAATCTTCAGTAGATTTGATAGCATACAGGCAACTGAACAGACAGATCTCCAAATGCATGCGGCGGGACTTGCGCAACTTCAATACAGCTCGTATTGAAGAAGCGATCGAGCGGAACCAGGGCTCCAAAGTCTTTGCCAGAGATCTGTCTGCCAGAAAGAGCCAACTGTCGAAGCTGAAGACCGAGTGTGGCAGCGTCGTTTCCGGACACCTGAGATTTTGAGTGAGATTGAGAGGTTCTATGGGCAGCTGTACACATCATCGTTGGAGCCACACGCAAGTGTGAGTAACGATCCAAGAGCGAGTCTTATCCGACACTATTCCGATGACATTCCGGACGTCAGTTTGAGCGAGATCAGAATGGCTCTCCAGCACCTTAAAATGGCAAGTCCCCGGGCGAGGATGGAATTACAGCGGAGCTTTTGAAAGCAGATGAAAAACGGGTACTTGAAGTCCTTCTAAGGCTCTTTAATTCCATCCTCCATGGTGGCACTACACTGGAGGCGTGGAACAGAAGTGCGATGGTCTTGTTCTTCAAGAAAGTCAACCACGCTGTCTTGAAGAACTACAGACCGATTTCGCTTCTGAGCCGCGTCTACTTGCTGTTTTCGTGAGTCATTACGAATCGTCTCGCACGCAGACTCAACGACTTCCAGCCTCCCGAACAAACTAGTTTTCGAAAAGGTTTTAGCACCATAGACTATATACATACCCTTCGGCGAATTGTACAGAAGACCAAGGAGTACAATCTGCCACTATGTCTTGCGTATGTGGACTGTAAGAAAGCCTTTGATTCCGTCGAAATTTGGGCGGTGCTGCAGTCCCTTCAGGCGTGCCAAGTTGACTGTAGTATATCGAAGTGCTGAAGTGTTTGTACAGTACGGCTACGATGGCTGTCCGAGTACAGAACCAGAGTACAAAACCAATCCAACTGCAGAGAGTGTAAGACAGGGTGACGTTATATCCCCGAAACTCTTCACCGCTGCATTGGAAGACGTTTTCAAGCTTCTGGACTTGAAAGGATACGGCATTAACATCAATGGCGAGTACATCACTCACCTTCGATTTGCCGATGATATAGTCCTTATGGCAGAATCGCTGGAGGACCTAAGCACTATGCTCAATGACCTCAATAGTGCCTCCCAACGGATAGGTCTTAAGATGAACATGGACAAAACAAAGATCATGTTTAATGTCCATGTCACACCTATGCCGGTAGTTGTTGGGAGCACTAAGCTCGAAGTTGTTGACGAATATGTTTACCTGGGACAAATAGTCCGACTAGGTAAGTCCAACTTCGACCGAGAGGTCAATCGACGGATTCAACTCGGCTGGGCAGCGTTCGGGAAATTACGGCACATCTTCTCGTCAGGTATACCTCAAAACTTGAAAACGAGGCTGTACAACCAGTGCGTGTTGCCAGTGATGACCTACGGAACTGAGACGTGGTCCTTCACTGCTGGCCGGATGAGGAAGCTCAAGGTCGCTCAGCGAGCTATGGAGAGGGCTATGCTCGGGGTCTCACTGCGTGATAAACTTAGAAATGAGGATATCCGCAGTAGAACCAGAGTGACCGACATAGCCCAACAGATTAGTAAGCTGAAGTGGCAATGGGCCGGCCATATAGCTCGAAGAACCGACAACCGATGGGGAAAAAAGGTTCTCGAGTGGCGGCCTCGTACCGGCGGACGAAGTGTAGGGCGTCCCCCCACTAGATGGAGTGACGACCTGGTAAGACATGCAGGAAGTCGATGGATGCGGGTGGCTCAGGACCGTGCTTTGTGGCATTCCTTGGGGGAGGCCTATGTTCAGCAGTGGACTTGTGAAGGGCTGTAATGATGATGATGATGATGAATTAAAGTTACAAAAGTAAAGTTATCATGTAATTAAGCCGTGTAATGGCGGTGTAAGAATATCCACTACCCCATATTATGCCGTGGGTGTCGTAAGAGGCGACAGAGGAAA
>JAGSMP010001056.1:0-71289 GCA_029286625.1 Parnassius orleans | reverse complement strand
TATGTTCAGCAGTGGACTTGTGAAGGGCTGTAATGATGATGATGATGATGATGAATTAAAGTTACAAAAGTAAAGTTATCATGTAATTAAGCCGTGTAATGGCGGTGTAAGAATATCCACTACCCCATATTATGCCGTGGGTGTCGTAAGAGGCGACAGAGGAAACAAATCAGGAGATGATGAAATTATAATATTCTAGCCAATGTTCACTAATACAAAGGATATGTATGTTGTTACTATTAAAAATAATTCAACTTCCAATTCTTGCCCATCATGCCTTGTATATTTTGATGCACCAGTGTAAACATATTTTTACTTGTTTGTGGGCTGCATTCTAAATTAATTAAACTCATTATTGCTAGAGATTGCCTCTATCATCGCATTTACTAATTCAAATTAGTTGTCATTTACTAATCAAATTAAATGTCAAATGATTGAAATGACAAGATGCTCAATAAAAGTAGTCTTGGTAGCCAAAATTTGGCTGAGTTAAAAGCAATAAATAGCACATTGCTACCAGCCTTAAATTATAGTTATTACCTATCTTATATATTTATAAAAGATAGGTTATACCTATCTTTTGTCCAATACTTTTTATTAAATTATATATGTCAATTAAATGAAATTTATTATTATCATTATAATTATATGTCAAATTTAAATTATTATTACATATGAAATTATTCATTTGTAAATTTAAATTATGTCTTAGATTATTTTCCGTAGCAATCCCTGTATGCAAGCCAATGAACAAGACAATTTTGTGTACATTTAAGTTATTAAGTTGTTCAATATATTTTAATAACTGTTTGTTGTTTACGCTGCCTCTTCTACCAACAAAAATTATTATTGTACTATTTGGGCAAAATTTAGTAACTATAATTTTATTTAGGATATCACTAAAAGATGCTCCAGACATGCAGCAATTTGTATTTTTGTCCCTTTAAAGAGTTATTTAAAGGTATGCCAGATTTTTCCTATGTCATCGCTATACACAATTATATTATTTTTGTTAATATTTGAGTTATTTTTATTTTAATCTCTCTGCTATGGCACTGTCATAGAGATTTGTGGTAGTGTATTATCGGCACACACCGACTCTGAAGAAGCTGGTATTGAACGCTGACACCATATTGATGTTTAACTAAAGAGTCAAAACGCTCCTCATTATATTTACATGTCTTTACCAGATTATGCATGGCCAGAATGTGTCTTTTTATTTCATTTTGGGTTGATTTATATTTATTGGACACAGTTTGAAGGGAGTTAGTAAGTAATTGTTTCTGACTTAAGGCACTCTACGTCAGTCTCATAGCATTTCCACCTCAATTGAATACAACTTAAGTTCATATACATTAATGCTTGGTTTTCTATACTTTAACATAATTTCTGGTATTAATCTTATTTTTAACTTTTATATACTTCTTCAATTTGGTTTTACTGCAATTAACTTACTGTGTTTCCTAAAGTGGAAGAGTCGTCAACAGTCAAATCTATTGTTGCAGATTGCTGTAAAATTCTTGAAGTATTACATTGTACAAGCTCAGAGAACAGGCTTTGAGTCTGGGAGGTGTTAAGGTTATCTATATATGTTTTAAATTGTGTTATTTGCTCTTTAGCCTCATTCAACTGTAACTTCAATGCGGCAATAAACCTGAGAGCTTCCTCATATTCCTTGCTGCATTGATCAAACTCATTAACCGTTCCTGTAGCTGATCTCTTTTTATAACACTTGTGTAATATGTATGTAACTTAACCATATCACATTTCAATTGTGCATTTTGGCAATTATGCTAACTATTTCTTTTCATTATCATCCTTTTCCTTAAGCAATTAAATATAAAAGCTTATATTAATATTCCTTACGCCTCATGGCACCCATGCCTTCCTCAATTAATCTACACGCTAACTACGTCGCTCGTACATCATACGGTGTGGTTAAAACAACGCTTTACGATGCCAGTGTAATAAAAATTATCATGTTAATTTTAATCTTATTTAGTAATTTGTATTATTGGTAACTAGAACTATTGATAATACTTATATACAAAAGTAATTAACTGATATTATCTAACGCTAAATTGACTGTCTCATTAGTATAGTGGTCGTAAACGCGGTCATGAATTCAGTACACATTTAAATAAAACTAGTTTTACGGATTTTATCGTGTATTAACTTATTTTATATTCTGACGTTTCGAGTACTTTACAGCACCCATGGTCATGGGGGGACTGAGGTATTTGAATGAATTTAAATGAATTCCCAGGTTCGAATTCCGGGTTGGGTTGAAATTAGTTAGTAGCCGCCCGGAGTCAGGTAGTTGGCGGTGTTACATTCTCGTACCTTGGAAAGCACATAAAGCTGTTAGCCCTGCGCCTGATCTCTCTCCGGTGGTGTCGGACAGTCGTCCAATCGGACCATGAAAGTAAAGGAACAGAAAACCTGTGCTTGCGCATCCACTTAGGCACTATAATCTCAGTCTCCTTTCAGACGGCAACCCGCGACCAAAATTCAGTTCGGAGGACATTTTTCTTAATATTATGTATGATTTGCGAGCATAATGTAGAAGTCGATGGATGTACGTGGCCAGGCCCGTGCTTTGTGGCCTTCTTTGAGGGGTGCTTGCGTTTAACGGTGGACTCTGGAAAGGTAATGATGATGATGTGCGGTGAAAGGAAAAGGAGATCTCCCGCCGGGCAAGGTGTTCTGCCTGGGAGCGCCAACGCCCGAGTGGTATATCATCACGTCGGGGTCACCACCTGTGGCGGTGAAAGGAAAAAGGAGATCTCCCGCCGGGCAAGGTGTTCGCCTGGGAGCGGCCAACGCCCATGTGGTAGTTCGAGCTATTGTATATACTATTTTTGATTCGGAACTTTGATAGCGTGATTTAGGCTTCGATGTATTTCGCTTATGGCGCGACGACAGCGCCGCCACAATGATTATGCTTTATATGTTTTTTTCATTTTGTCCACATTAAATCTAGATTAAAATCGGTTTTAGGTAAGGGCAGTTTAATAGAAGCTCTAGAATGCAATAGTCTTTTGAAGTAAGTAGAATATAACTTAGCTTTGTTTTCTTCAGCTACATTCGTAAATCAACTTAACCGAACTCTTCGGAAAGCGACATTTTAACGCTTCAGTTCCCAAAGGATTAACCTTTATGGCTCCGTTTTATCTACATCGTTCGACGAGTAAGGATTCCAGTTACCGAGAAAATATTATATTTCGACACATTATATAAGGGAACGTTTTATGTTTATGCGGTAATATAAAAACGATATTGTTTCGGAATGCTTTCGGATTTTGTTTACTTTCTCAAAGTTGAGACGTCACCGTTAATGTTGCTTAATTGAATTGTGAACGCTGATAATGATATAATTGTTATATTTGGATCATAAATTCGGTATAAAGGAAGTAAGGTTATTTTAACAAAATGTGCTAAACTTGCTTATATTTATCTTTCTATATTGTGTTGACATATTATTTTGATTGTGTGACAGCCAAAACCTACTATCGATATATTTATTAGGTAGTTTTCCAGTTTCTTAGGTCTTGGTTTGCTCACGTACTGTATAAATTACGGCGTGTGTTCAGCTACATGCTAGGCCGTGCAGAAAAAAACTGTAAGGAAACCTGCAAGTCTGATGAATTATTTCGCGGATGCTTAAATTATGCCACTCATTAAACACACAATGGAGCAGCGCGTCGGACTGGCTCCATAACCCCAGCAGAAATCACAGGTAACGTATGCCAATCAGTTGAAATTATATCATCTTAATTTTGTTAGTTTGAACAATTATCATATAAATATCAATCCCGAATGTAATGGAATATGCTCCAAATTCGGTTTCCAATCCAATTTCCCCTTAAAGTCAAATTAATGTCGTAATCAAATAAAGCAGATGTAATCACTACACTTATAATTAACAATCCTAAAATTTACGTCCCCGCTGGCACCAACGAAATTGTTAATTGCAATTTTAAGTGCTGATTTAGCACGTGCTCGACGGTGAAGGAAAACATCGTGAGGAAACCTGCATGTATGAGAAATAAGAAAAAAAAATTCGAAGAAATGTGAAGTTCGCCAACACGCATTAGGGCAGCACAGCGGACAATTCCTTGCCCTAAAACCCTCTCAGAAATGAGGGGAGGCATGTGCCCAGCAGTGAGACGTATATGGCCTGTAAAAAAAAATTACGTGGTAGAACTGCGCTGCAACTATATTATCGTTGTAGCACGAATAGGTTGTCTCGACCGGGGTAGGACCACGCTCTCACAGAATACTACTAATACTGCTATGTTTCGTACGGTGAGTGTAGAGAACCGGAGACCCTTCTTACTGGAAACGAGGCGTTCCATCTTAGTCCACAGGTTAGTGACAACGCATCTGCATTTTGATTCTTAATCGATGATAAATGTAGATGCCTATGGGCCACAGCATCCAATTACCATCAGGTGGACTATGTGCTCGTTTGTCACCCCCATTCTATAAAAATTCCTCACAAAGCTATATTATGTAAAGATGTTTCTGTAGATATATTTAAGTTTAGTCTGTTTTGATAGTTATACAAAAATAAAGTTATAAGCTATATTATGTGAAACGATATACGAATAAATAGTACTACGGGTGTCACTTGATGTATGATGTATCTTGTGGCATGTAAATTATATAAATAAATAAATAAACATTACCGTATGTAGAATGAGTTAAAATTATCAATTTTGATACTACTAGGTGACAAAAATATCACATGTTAAAATTACTAGCAACACTTCATAAAATAAATAGCTTAACAGTCGCAAATCATTTAATGAATGGGCGACAGTAGGAATTTATAAAAGTAGGCGAAGATTATACGAGCTTTTATAATGAAATATCATATAAAAGCAGTGTTATATTTAGAGATTATGTAAAACATATTCTAAAATATTTATAAAAAGTGCGCTCCACAGCTAAGGCAAACACTTGAGCAAAAATTAAAACTTCATCCAACAAAATTAAAATGACCTGAAGAATAATAAATAGTGGAACGGGCAAGTTCAAACGCGCAACTCGGATTTTCAATTGAATATTAACAATAATTTAACTCGATCTGATCAAGAATTTGCTATGGCTTCTGAGAAACATTTTACTGATGTTCCTTTGACAACAAAATCATTAAATTCTTCTCCTACTGTCGCCGAATCATTGCTTAAACAAAATGTAAAGGCATGTTCAAATACTTTTAAATTCCATAGAGTATTGCAAAAGATGTTGTTAAATATTTTAAAACTATTGATGTTAAGAAACGGCAGACTTATGGGGGATTTCGTTAAAGTTATTTTATCCTTGTTAGATACAATAGCACTTTATCTAGCCACTATATTTATTATACAAGTGTTGACTCTGGTGTGTTTCCTGATTTAATGAAACATAGTAAAGTCATACCTTTATTTAATTCTGGTAGTACATTAGACCCCGCCAATTTTAGACCAATTTCTGTACTACCAACATTAAGTAAAATTTTGAAAAATAATTTAGATCAAATGTTAAGTTTCTTTAATATTAATAAATTGCATATAAAATCAATTGGTTATATAAGGGTCGCTCGACAACTGACGTTGGAGTTGAGCTTATTAAACATATTTTTTAGCGTGAAGAATCTAGAGAATCTTTGGGTATATTTTGTGACCATTCGACTGTGTTCACCATGAGACATTAATCAGAAGCTACAGTACTATGGTGTCAAGAACACAGCGTTTAATCTTATAATTCATATTTAAATTAATGTCCTCTCAGCTCTAATCCAAAGTCCCGAAACCTTTCAGCTTGAGTTACAAAACCGTTTTCAGTGCCTAGAAAATTGCAATGTAGTGGACGATATGAATGATAAGCTCGTGGAAACTTTCCATGGTCGGAGTTAGGTTTTGCAAGACCCGCCGCAGAAGAACACAAAACTCTCCGATCACGCTCTTAATCTCATGGCTGTTAGACGGAAGTGAAGCTGCAGTCTTAATAAACAGATTTGACATACAAGCAAATGAACAGACAGATCTCCAAATGCATGCGGCGGGACTTACGCAACTTAATACTGCTCGTATTGAAGAAGCGATCGAGCGGAACCAGGGCTCAAAGTCTTTTCTAGAGATCTGTCTGCCAGAAAGAACCAGCTGTCGAAGCTGAAGACCGAGTGTGGCAGCGTCATTTCTGGGACACCTGAAATTTTGAGTGAGATTGAGAGGTTCTACGGCAGCTGTACACATAATCGTTGGGCCACACGTAAGTGTGTAACGATCCCAGAGCAAGTCTTATTCTACACTAATCCGATGATATTCTGGACGTCAGTCTGAGCGAGATTAGAATCACTCTCCAGCACCTTAAAACGGCAAGGCCACAGGCGGGATGGAATTACAGCGGAGCTTCTGAATTCGAGTGGAATACCGGTACTTGAAGTCTTTCAGAAGATCTTGAATTCCGTCCTCCATGGTGGCTTTACCCCGGAGGCTTGGAGCAAAAGTGCGGTGGTTTGTTTCTTCGGAAAGGCGACAACGCTCTCTTGAAGAACTACAGACCGATTTCTTCTGAGCCGCGTCTACATGCTGTTTTCGAGAGTCATTACGAATCGTCTCGCATGCAGACTCGACGACTTCCAGCCTCCCGAACAAGCCGAGTTTCCGAAAAGGCTTTGCACCATAGACCACATACATTTGATTCGGCAAATTGTGCAGAAGTCCGAGGAGTACAATTTGCTACTATGTCTGGCGTATGTATATGAAAGCCTTGATTCCGTCGAAATTTGGGCGTGCAGTCCCTTCAGCGGTGCCAAGTTGACTGTCGGTATATCGAAGTGCTGAAGTGTTAGTACAGTAGGGCTACGATGGCTATCCGAGCGCAGAACCAGAGTACAAAACCCATACAACTGCAGAGAGGTGTAAGACAGGGTGACGTTAAATCCCGAAACTCTTCACCGCTGCATTGGAAGACGTTTTCAAGCTACTGGACTGGAAAGGATACGGTATTAACATCAACGGCAATTACGTCATTCACCCTGATTTGCCGACGATATAGTCCTATGGCAGAATCGCTGGAGGACCTAGCACTACGCTCAATTACTCAATAGTGCCTCCCAACGGATAGGTCTTAAGATGAACATGGACAAAACAAAATCTGTTCAATGTCCATGTCACACCTATGCCGGTATTTGTTGGGAGCACTAAGCTCGAAGTTGTTGACGAGTATGTTTACCTGGGACAAATAGTCTGACAGGTAAGTCCAACTTCAACCGAGAGATCAATCAACGGATTCAACTCGGCTGGGCAGCGTTCGGAAATGCCGGCATCTTCTCGTCAGGTATACCTCAAAACTTGAAAACGAGACTGTACAACCAGTGCCTGTTGCCGGTTAGCGAAGCATAGGTGGCCCCCGACTAGAGTGACGACCTGGTAAAAGATGCAGGAAGTCGTTGGATGCAGGTGGCTTATGACCATGTTTTGTGGCAATCCTTATGGAGGCCTATAAAAATATTATACGTATATTAATATTTTGAATATGTTACAAGTTACCAGGAAAAGCAATTTCTTTATTAATATATGGATAAACGAAGTGAATTATTCAGGGTGCTCTATTAGGCTGAGTTAGGGAGGCAAATATTATAAATTATGGTTCTTATTTACGTAAATATCTAATAAATTATATGTAAACGTTGGTACGTTAACTTAGACATATAGGTTGTACCGAAAAAGATGAAAAGAAAAGTTTAATATTTTATATCAGGCGACATCTTTTCGATCGTACCTACTGATGCGTTCCCTGGTTGGATGTAATGATGATGATAATAATTATTTTTACCACGTTTTAATTAAGTAATTTTTTTGTTTGTCTGTCTATCTTGCAACTCTTTCGAGCACATCGCGATGAGCTAGAGATTTGAAATTTTAAAAATAGCTCAGAATCGGATGACAATTCAGAAATATGAAAATAACATGGTATATTCATTTTTTAAGTACAAAATTTTAAAAAAAACCTACCTGAGCTGTAGAGTATCTCTCTCCGAGCATGCGACTACCTGATGTTAAGTGTTCATCGTCACAAAAAAACACATGTTAACAGAGAAAACTAGGCTTTTGAAATGAGTGGACTCCTTTGAAGAAACCTCAATTGGTTCAAATTATTGCGGTGAAGGAAAACTCCACAACATAGTGGTGCGTGACGGAAATTTCCATGAAAAACGTACGGTATGGATCAATCACTCCATTTCGTTCCGTGAGTGTCAAAAGCGACTGTGAATAAAATAATTTAAAATTTAAAATTTTGTACAACTGACTTCAATATAAATTATTAAGAATAATTTAAAACTGTTAGTCAGACTTGATCAAAGGAGACAATTTTTTATGGAGAATGGCCCACTACAAATTTTAGGATACTTGTATGTCGATTTATTCCTATAATCTATAGATTGCAAAATTAATATTAGTTTTATCGCATCTAAAGGAATTCAGAGAAAAATATGAATATCACAATAACTAAAAAGAAACTAAACGCTATTTTTTTTTATCTGGCTTTACGGCTCTGGGTTCTAGCCTTCTGAGCCTAAACTAAAAGTTGTTTTCATTAGTATTGTGAGTTAGAATAGTGTATATAGAATAGAATAGGACAGCTAAATAATTAATAGCATAAAAAACAAAGTTGCAGGTACATTTAACATTTATAGGTACTTTAGACTGATGGAAAATCCTTTTAGTAGTTCCGGCAAAAAATAGTACACTGACCAAGAAACATGGTGTGGAGGCTTTTTTTACATGTATTGATTGATTCGTGAATATACATCACAAACACCATTACAGTAATTAAATAAATATGATTAAAGCCAAAATGAATAAAAGATAATATGTTCATTTATAATATTACCTTTACATGCTATATAGTAAGAAAGATGTTTTAATCTGGTTGTAAAGGATAAAACATAGTAAAATACCACTGTATTTATTACTGTAATCATTTCAAAAGTAGTCTATTAATAGTGGAACAGACAGACAGGCGGTGTTAAGACTTTATTTTGATATATCTTTGTTGGTTAGTAAAGGTAGTGTGTAAACTTTGCTTTAAAATATATTAATGATTAGTTATTATACCCCAAACACCATTAAAGCCAAAATGACTAGGTATATGTTTATTTATGTTGATAAATATGAAGTGAGATGTTTTAAACTAGTTGTGTGGATTACATAACACATGTATAATTTAATTGTATTTATTATTGTCAGTCATTATCATTCCAAAAGATTTTTCAAAATATCTTGATAATAACATGTCCATTTATGAAATTGCGGAATCATAAGGATATTTTATGTGATACAAGACTGTTGTCTTCAATATCATATACTTTTTTGTCTCTGCTTACGAGCAGCCTGCAAGATTTCAGCCACAAGACATACACATTTATTCTAAGCAACCACCTGAAAAAAGTTAATGAATATTGAAACAAGCACACATGTACTTATCTATCTAATATCATTTGCAACCAGTAACACGGTTTTAGGTGCATGTGTGCGTCCAATATGAACTATTAAGGGTGTTTAGCGAATTTTACCTCTACACAGCGATTGAGAAATAAAATACACAAGATGTTTTGAACTGGTTGTGTAAGGACAAAAAAACTCTGTATTGTCACTGTATTTGTTATTGTAAAATCATCACATTCTTAAAGCAGTTAAAGTGACACATGCCACCAGGTGCAGTGCACATTGTTATTAATTTGTATTGATTGAATAACATGTTTAAATTCCAAGCACCATTAAACCAAAATGACTGGATAGTACATCCGATTTTTACGATATTAACCACGAAAATAATAAATAGCATGTAAGGTGTTTTGAACTATTTGTGTTAGGATAAAAAGAAACACTGTATTGTCACTGCATTTTTATTGTTTATTATTGTAAAATCATCATATTCTTAAAGCAGTCTATTATAAGTATCACAGGCCCAGGTGCAGTGCCAGGACATTCTTTTAATATGTGTTCATTGATTAGCATGTTTACATCCAACTGCAATTAAAGCTAAAATGTAAAATTCTCGAGTAGCAGTCTCGTACCGGTAAGCTCAGTGTGGACGGCTACCTCTAGTTGGGAGGACGACCTGGTAAGATATTCAAAAGTCTATGGATGCAGGTGGCTCAGGACCGTGCTTTGTATAATTCCTTGGGGAGGCCTATAGGCTGTAATAATGAAGAAGTTTTAAACTAGTTGTGTACGGATACGGCTCGACTGGGTAGGACACGCTCTCACGGAAAACGCTATCAGCGTAAAATAGTAGCTTAATGCTCCTGTGTTTCGTATGAGTGTAGAGAACCGAGTCCTTTACTGGAAACGAAGCACCCATCTTAGTCCTCAGTGACAATGCATCTGCATTTTGATTCTTAAACGAGGATAAATGTAGATGCTCTATGAGCCACAGCATCTACTTACCATCAGGTGGACCGTGCGCCCGTTTGTCACACTTATTCTATAAAAAACAAAAGGAAATTGTCAATTGAAAGAGATACGAAAGGTACCAGAGCATCTATTCAATCTCGGCGTTTATTTATAAATTAGGCGCTTTATTTATAATAAGGCACATAGTAGAAATAGGTCAAGTAGCAAATAATACAAGTTTTATTGATTATTATTCGTCATCATTACAACAATTCGCTGCTGAACATAGGTCTTCCCTAAATTAAATATATAATGTAAAATATTGTATAGCCCTTCCGTCAACTGCCATCGCGTTTGTCCCTGTATGGTGTCGTAAAAGTCGTAACAGAGTAAAATAAAGATACCAGGAGATGAGCAGCAACATCTCCCTATAGAATACCACAAAGCTTTGTTGCCAAAGCAGTAACTGTAATATATAGTAATGATGTATATTTATATTACTATATAAATATGCATCATTCTTGTGTATAAATTATTCCAATCATTGTGAGGTTCATTTAAGTGGTATTCACAAATACGAGCGCACAGTGGCATACAAAATGAGTTATCAAACAGCAATCTTTTAGGTTAGTAGTTCTTTTTAGTTTAGGTATTAAGAATTTAGATAAATGATTACATAACTTAAAAATACAGTGTCGGAAGTAGAAGTAAGTACGCTTATAACTAGCCACAGAATAGAATAGAATCATTTTATTCAATATAGATTACAATACATAATACTTAAGAGTTAAAAGTCATTTTACTTTTACCACTGGTTCGCAAAAACCTCTGTCCTGGGAAGAATCAGCAAGAAACCCAGCGAGATTTTTTTAAAAAGCACATTTTACAATATAATTTTTTATACAATTATTTTGAAACATTTAGAAACAGCATGGTAGCGATCACCTCATTCCCAGGGTTATTATCAGTCATTTACTCTAGTAGTATAATAACCTTACTAGACATTTTGCTTAAGAAATAATCTAAACCTTTTGATAGAAAAGGTCTGCATATTATAGTAATTGTTGATGCCTGCTCTGGAAATGGCAGGAGTTACAGTAACAGGCATAAGGTGTTTGTTGATGTTACCGATGTCTTCAATATTCATGAATTGTAATTCCATATCCCTGTTATCATTTGTGTTCCATACAGTTGTAGAAGCTCTCGGCCGACAAGATTGCAGACTCATTCTAAATGATCCACCTGAAAATTGTTTTTTCATCAACTAAATTGAACAGACTATAGTTTTACAGTGTCTTCCACCTAAATAATGATATTTATTAATATTTTATTTATTTCAATCTTTATTACTAATAAACAGTCTTAATGTCTCTTAAATTATATAAATAGCATGTACTCGTTTCCTTCATAATACTTTTGTAGTTAACCAGATTCCACTAAAAAAAGAAATAAAAATACATCAAATCAGAGAGGTAAACATGAAGTAGTTATTTTAGAATTATAACATTATTTGACTAAGTACAAGTTCCTAGACGTTTTACATTTACACTAATTTCATTTAAGGTAAAAATATATTTGTGTATTAAGTATAAAGACAAATATGGGGTAAGGTAAGAAGAAGTAGCAACTAAAGAAAACTGTGTTATCGAACATCTCCCCTATAAGGCAATCTGTGGGAGGTCTATGTTCAGGTAGACTTTTGATAGGCTGTAAAGTTAAAGATAACCTGGTGTGGTATAGCCAAATTGTTTGTAAAAGTGAGGTGTATGATACACCAATCTAAAGCAAAGCGATTATGCTAACTCCTCCGGGCAAGTTTATTTCAGGCAGGGGATCACTTACAGGCTGTTAAAGCAAAGTGGTACCTGGTGTGATGGTATCCACTGCAATAATATCTCTTTCTGCCGAGTTCTTAAAATGAGCTCTTAAAATTGAAGATCCACATGGAATACAAATCTTCTAATGGATGAGCAGTTTCAATACTTTCTTGTAATGTTCTTTAAGCAGTTACAACAAACTGCATCAAGTAGATGTAACTGAAAAAATTGGGAATGCAAATAAAATAAAGAAGTAAAATATTAAATTCAGAAAGAATGTACATTACCTACAATCAACAAAATAACATAAAATAATGTAAACAAAATTTTGCCCTGATGGAGTTTAAATATAATAAACATAAATAGTAGATGTATTTAATAAATATTAACACTAATATGTTCCCTAATAACATCCATTTATTTTTGTTATCTATATCTGTTGAATATTAAATTCAGAAGGAATGTGTATATTCCTTCTGAATTTAAGCAGTTCTCTATTGATAACTATAACTTTAAGTTTGTAAAATATTTATTAGTATTTTTACAAACTTAAACATAATACTAAAACATGTATAGATCGTTGTGTCTGTGGGTGGGTCGTTTATATTTATTTCAAAAATCGTACCATATCTCAATATTCAGTAAAATAAATAAATGTAATACATTATAAACGAAACTTAGTAGTTTTGTTTCGTAGTATAATATTTTGGACTAGAACTGAGAGTGACACAAAATAAGATATATTTCACATAAAAGTTTGAAACTTTAAATCTATTGTAGGTTTTGTACAGTTGAATTCTTCGCATTCCATAAGATAAGATACTCACCTCTTGAGAAATCCACAAATATAAAAGTTGGGCACATCTGTCTTGTTTATTGTCTTCGCATAAGTGTTGAAATCACAAATATTATTTAATTGTTTTGTGTATGCTGATCTTCCAGATAAGTAAGTACAAAAACAGCAGCCTGACGAATGTCAATGCCGTAGTAATACCCGGTCGCCGGCACAGACATAGATATGATGCTTATACGTATAATATGGCCGTCGGTTTTAGTTTTTACCCAGCACGGAAGTCAAAATTTTACTGTTCCACGTCTTTTGAACCATGTTATATGATATGTTAACACTTTAGAAATAGGATAAAATCTCAGTGGTATCCTTTTTAGTAATAAATATATAATATACTACAAATAAGTACAAATATAATATGTATATAATAAGTTATCTATAAAAATACATTTTTTTAAAGAAACTGCAAAATGATTCATTACACGCATTTTTCCCATGTTACATTAACCAGAACACGGAATATCAAAACCACTCATTTTTTTAGATTTCTTGATTCCGTTTAGATATTCATAAAATGTATAGGCCATTTATTATAATAAATTGGTAACTTTTTTTGTAAGGCACACCATTATGGTCGTTAAAATTTCTAGAAGGGCCCAAAACGACTGACTCTTTATATGAGACCACATGAAAAGCACCAGCTTTCAAAAAAAAAAATCGTTGAAATCGGTTCACCTAAATAAAAGTTATGAGGTAACACACAAAAAATTAGTGAGTATAGTACACAGTTCACTTAAGAAGTGAAACTTGTTTATGACATAATTTCTTTTCACTACTTAACAAAATAACATATTTACTATTTAACAAAATTGGTTAAGTAAGGTTTAACCTTTAAGTAGTGATGGTTTGGATGACTATAAAGGTGATGTGACGTGTTGAAGCTCAGGTTTTTCCTGATTTTATATTTTACCCGTATCTGGGCAAGTTTTTGTTGGTATATTCAATTATTTTGTCAGTAATATCGTCATCCATAAAATGTTCCACAAGGTTTCTAGGTTGGTGAATGCTCTATTGTGATCTACGTATGTCAAACCGTTGTGGCTTAGTGAACGACAGTTACGCATCACTGGTTCATCGCTTGACCATTTAAAACCATTCTTACCTATGTAGTATCTTTGGGATTCTGTGTATATATTCTTGTATTGAAGATAGACCTGAATCTGCATCGCAACTGAACTGCGCGTGATCTTTGTCGTTGAGATTGAGTTTCTTCATCCTCAGATTGTTCTGAAGCCGAGTCATGATCACTGTGCAAACAGAAATCTGGATCCACTCTTCATCGTCCACATCACTGAAATCTCGCTCCAACTCAGCCTCTATCCACTGACTTAAGGTCTTTTCATTTGTCGAAGTATTTAGAGCTACTCGCTTCGCTTTCGACTGTTTCCGAAGGTCCAGGTGATCCATCTAAAATAATAACGTACACAGTGAGGTGACGAATAAGAGACACTTAAAAAAAAATACACCAATACTGTAGTGACGTCAATAAATCATTTATGCAAATACTGACCTCACGTCTCAGGGACACCAAACGGTCGTACAGGTACAGGTGTTGCGCTACGAGCGCGAGCACTCGACTGACCGATCACGCCACCGAAAGCCGAAGGTAGCGGGAGGGTCTTTAAAAATTAACGCCACGAGACTGATTTTTGCATCGAGGTCGTCTGTGAGACACCCACGTCACTACTTAAAGGTTAAGCAAAAAAATTAATAATTGTATCAAATTAAAGCCACAAACTAACTAGAACCACTCACGCGTCAGACGGACGTCTCTAGTACATTTAGTTTGGACCGTACAGGAAATTAGAACATGACATTTTTTATATATATATATATATATATATATATATATATATATATATATATATATATATATATATATATATATATATATATATATATATATACCTTGCCATTTAATTACTATTTTTATTATTACTTTATTATGAAGAAGGAGAATTAGTAGAAATAAAATGCATTGTGTATATTATTTATTATATGAGTTATTTTCTAACTTTTTATAATTTTTGAGGCTTTTGCATTGTGACAATCTACGCTCGATTCTAATGATCCGTGCCTTTCAGAATCCCATCCGTGGTATACTTTTAGAGTTAACATTTAATCGTTCTTGCTGCCTGCTCTGAATATTTTCAGTGAAAGGTTCTCTTCAATACATTCAATATCCAGTGCAGTGAGCTGAAAAAGAATATTTAAATATATAAATTAAGTAGTTAACTTTAATATGGGCGCTATTTGTAATTGTTGTAAATTGTTGTTGTTTATAAATGTTTGCATAGACAATGTCAAGACAAGAAGAGGCCATAGTAATCAGACAAAGTTACTTTCACATAAATCTTAGAAGCTTTACAAGTATACAGAAATTTTCAATAATTTGGAAAATGATTATCATTGATACCTAAGATATTAAGTACACTGTAGCAATTTTTGATAGAAGGTTGGAGGATAGAAGTACTTGTTAAATTTTATTAAAAAAAAAAAATATATAAAGAGTTTTAAAAATTTAATATAGCTTATTATATATTGGTGTCTGTACATTTATTGCTGGCATAGACTCACCATTTATCTGAGGGATGAAAGAATGGGTTGGGCAAGGAGCGTATTGTCAGAGTACACATCTTTAAAATATTTTCATTCCTTAGACACGCAGATTTCTCACAATGTTCCGGAACATGATAAGTTAGCGTAAAATAGCAGCAATGTTGCTGTGTTTCGTATGGTGAGTGGAAGAACCGAGACCCTTTTACTGAAAAGAGGCATTCTATCTTAGTCCTCACGGCTGACAACGCATCTGCATTTAATTCGCTAACGAAGATAGATGTAGATGTCTATGGGCAACAGCAACTACTTACCATCAGGTGGACTGTGTGCTGTTTGTCACCCTTAGCCTATAAAAAAGCACTTAAAATTGGAATTAACATTCATTCATTCTCAGTGGTGTAGGCAGAGATCAGAGTTGCTCAAAATATAAAATATTACTAATTTTAATAAAAATATTATCTGAATTAATGTTTGAGAATGGCGATTATTATGATTTAAATTTCACATGATTTATTTGAACTGTGTCATCTGAAATAAAACACAAAGATTGTTTGCCATTGACATTCAGACTAGACTTCGATTTTGTAATTATTAAGACTAGAGGTGTGATTGTACATAAAATAATGTTGACAATTAATTATTTAAAATAATAGAATTTCTCATTTACTTTAGCCATTAACTTAAAATTTTCATTTATGAAAAGAATTTATTATTATTTTCATTCATCATTCATTCATTGCAGACTATCATAAGTCTACTGGTAAACATAGCCCTTCCATAGGTTATCGTGTTTTACGTGGTAGAACCATGCTGCTATATGAGTAGTAGCTAGCACGAATGGGTCGACTCGACCGGGGAAGGACACACCTCACAGAATACCAGCATAAAATAGCAGTTCAACGCTGCCAGTTTCCTGTGGCGTGAGTGAGAGAACTGGAGACTCATTTTACTGGAAACGAGGTATTCCATCTTAGTCCTCATGGGTGACAACGCGTCTGCATTTTGATTCGTAATCGAGGATAGATGTAGATCTATGGGCTACAGAAACCACTTACCATCAGGTGGGCTGTGTGCTCGTTCGTCACCCTTATCCTATTATTGTTATCATATAAGGTGTACATTTTCCTTTAGTTGTCACACTCAGCAGACAGGTTGGCAAACCACAGTTTATTATTATTATTACTAAGTTGTTTTAAAAAGATCACTTGAAATGCCAGGAACTAAGTAGTTTTATTCAATGTATAGTATTCCGTAAATATAATATTTACCCTTTAAGTTTTATCATTTTTTTGATAAATCACAACAAAAAAGGTTTCCATAACAATTACAATAGCACATTTTTATTTTGATTTTTAATATTTTATATGAGTACTGAGTATACTGAGCAGTTATGTTTATTAAAGCGTGTATAGGTAATATTATAAATGGACATATTATTCCTTACACCATCTAGGCTTTAATCATATTTCTTTAATTAATGTTGTTTGGGATCTATATTCACTAATCTATTAATATATGTAAAAAATAATTAAAAATGAATTAATAAATCGTTAAAATATAAAAATGGTAATGGTGTTTGGGATCTATATTCACTAATCAATCAATACATAAGAAATAATTAAAATGAATGAATAAATCATTAAAATTATTGTTGTAAAATGTACGATACTTATAATCAAAAGGATGTTAACATAGTAAATACCAAAATTACACCCACGTGTTGGATCTTTCAAAAGAAAAATATAATCACTCTCCTTTCACAATTAATTCACTTGAATTCAAATAAGTCTTTTATTTTATCATGTTATTTTATCACTTTATTATAAGATATATATTTTTTAAAGTCACTACTGAATTTTGTAAGATGGAGATGGAGATGGTAATTGGTAAGCATCATGGCCAATCATGGCTCGTGTAATAGTGTGCGGAATCGATTATCAAAATCGATGGATCGATTAATAAGATGATCGTTTTCAATCGATTATCATTTAGATAATCGATTACAATCGATTATTAGGAAACCATATAACCTTACTTATAAAGGAACTCTGTTACATAGTGATGGGTAGGTACTACGGTGTAAAGTGCTCTATTAAAGGAGAAATCTTGAATAATGTTTTGGCATTGTTTTACGGGTTTATTTATGTATATGTAGTATGCTATCATGTTGCTAGCATGTTAGTTTCTTATGTACATGAGATACACGATCTCAGACATATAAAAATAGCTAGTACATGGGACGTATACGATTTCAGACATATACAAACCCGCATCTGTACAAATTACATTTAAAGTATTAGTGTATCCCGTTCCGTTCAGAGAATTTTTTCCAAAGCAGGTTGACAAATTTAAGGAGTAACCGCATGCTGCAAAATCATCTATTTTACATAATTTTTTTGACACTGATTGGAAATTGATAACTGCTTGATGTTAAATTTAAATAATATTGTTTTTTTTTAAAAAATAAGTGTTATAATTCTGTTATTATTGTTTCATTTTTATAATCTGTAGATAAGACAATTTTCAACTATTTTAATTTCGAACTAATAATCGAACAAAGTCGATTAATAATCGATAGCCTTAGTTCGCATTATCGATTAATCGATAAGATAAATAATCGAATCGGCACACCATTGGCGCGTGACATCGAGCGTAACAGAAAAGTGTGTGACGATTTTTTCTCCCATACGTCGATAAAGAAGTTTCCTCTCAAAAAAGAAAAACATACAGTCGAATTGAGTACCGTCTCCTTTTGAAGTCGGTAGAAAATACCAGAAAAATTATGGCTTTTGGTAGACGGCGATATAACCATCTGTTTTACGCCATAAGTAAAATTTAGATAATTGTATAGATTTAAAAATATCTTACTGTGCGTTGTACGAAAAACTTTAATTCAATCTCTTATTCTTCCTATGTTTGATTATGCCGATGTGTGTTACATAGATGCAAGACAATGAAAAATTACTTAGTCAATAAATTGGATCGACTTCTCAACAACTGTATTCGTTTCGTTTTCGGTTTTCAAAAGTATGACCACGTCTCTTTCTATCGCTATCAACTTAAATAGTTGAATATCCCACAACGCAGGAATCTCCTAGCACTCTTTTCTCTATCCTTAACGATTCATTGGCCCCAGAGTATTTGAAATGTAAGTTTCAATACCTGGGTTCTTCCCATGATTGCAATCTTTAGTCTCATAACAATCTCGTATTGAAAATCACCTCGCACCGTACTGGTTTTCTCTCAAACTCTTTCGCTGTTACAGCTGTACGGCTCTGAATGCGCTTCCTTATCAACGATAAAATACCCTAACAAGTCAATTTTAAACAAAAAACTAAAATAATATTTGAATAGAATAGAAATAGAGAATAGAATAGAATAATTTTTATTCAATATAGATCACATGTGTCACTCTTATTGAAAGTCATGTTTTACTTTACCACTGGTTCCAAAAAAACTCTGTCCTGGGAAGAACCAGCAAAACCTAGCGGACTTTTTTTAAGTAAATTTACATGAATGTACAACCAGGGTTATTATCTCCCAGGGTTAAATCATATAACTCCCTGGGTTATTATCAACCATGTATTCATTTATATTATAATAACCTTTTTATACAGTTTTGTTTAGTAAAATATTTAAACTTGATAATAGAGAACTTGTATATTCTGGGACTTTGTTGTAATAGGTATACTTTACAAGAATGAATTACTGACTCTGTGGTCGAAAACTGGTATCACTAGCTTGTGTTTGTTCCTAGTATTTACAGAGTATATATCATTTTTTTATATTATTATTTGCACTTTAGTCCGCCGTTTGTACCTTCAGTACAATAAAATACGTGACGAAGAGTAATGACGGGAGTTGCACCACAAGACGTTCGGTACGTACGACGCGTGACGATTGGGCAACTATTCTCCAAAAAGGAAAAGGAGAGTCGTAAGTGGCAGTAAATACTTTGAACGTACATTTGAGATATCTCAATGAAAAATATGATAAAAAAGGTGATGAGACGCACTATTAATTTATTTTTATATATTGTTTAAGGTATGTGAGGTATGTTATGTATTGTTGGTACCTATACCGCCGATTTTAAATTTATATTAACGACTATATGCATCTGTTAGTGATCGTGTTACTTCTGAACGATTTGACCGATTGGGGTCATATTCAAACAATAATATAATATTTTGTTGCGTGGCAATGGTTCATGGTTATCAGATATTCTAAAATCCAATAGGTGGTGCAAGTTTTAACAAATTCTGTATTTATGGACCAAATTTAATCATATTTACAATATATTATGTTGTCTTAGTGCCAAAAAAGTAAATCACAAACTATTGTGTAATTTAATAAGTGCAAAGTGAATTCGAAGTGAATCTCAAATCGCCACCTACCGGAAAGGGCAAAATAATGTGTGTCGGGTCTAGCTATTTAGTTTACCGTATTATAATGTAATCTTTTAAATAATAAAAATATTTGATGGACTGCAATCATGTCGTAGTTATTCAAACTTTCGCAAACAAATAATTGCTTTGTAAGGAAGGGTAAAGATCATTCTAGAAAAGTCTGCATAATATACTTGTAGGGAACGTTTTACGTTCGGTTTTACGACGCAAAACATGTTATATATACGAAGCGGAGCCGAAGAACTTTATAAAAGTCTGTCTGTACATATATATTCAACTTGTAGGACTCTTAAATGAAACTAATTTTTACGGATTATATCGCGTTTAATTTTAACTTTTAATTTTCGACATTTGGGTGCTTTACATGGTCACGGGAGGGAGGAGATGTTGAGGTGTTTGACGTCCTGAGAAGTCATATAGTTAGCCTGACTACCTTCAGTTTTTTAATATTTAATATTAAGTATTAAAAATTTAAGATAGCTGCAACATTTAATGTGTAGTCTTCGCGTAAATATAAAAAAAACATTATTGTAGGACTCACTCTTCCGTCTGTTATACTCTTCTGCCGCCAAACAGCAGCCTTCACTTATGTGTTGCGGTCTGAAGGTTATAGAGGCAGTAAATTACAATTAATAGAATCAGGCGTTACTTTGCGGAAAACCTAATTACAGGTGTGAGGAATTCCATCTTAGTCCTCAGAGGTGACAACGCGTTTGTAGCCATCTTTGTTTGAAGCAGGTGTCTTTGGACTGCAGTCTCTTTAATTCGATAATCATTCCTAAACATAGTTACTTTTGCAGGAAAACGATGAGGCTCGAGCAAATTTCAAGGAACGAGTATATATCGTGCTTCGATCCAATCTGTATAAAACCTTTAAAAAACTGATAATATAAAAGTTAACTAGAACTATGTTTACGGATTTTATCGCGTTTAATTTACTTATTGTGCTTTACAGCACGTATCGGTGACAGCAAACCCAGCCACGGGGACTGAGATTTTTGACGTCCTGATGTCCTAGTTAGCCCTGCTACATTCAGTGTTTGAATATTAATTTTTGGTTCGATTTACGCAGAATGAGCTTACAGTATCTTGAAGTCTTGCAGTGGTATGCTTGGGTTTGGATAAATTTATTTTTATTTAAATTTTTCGTTCGTTATAAATTTAAACGTCAGGAATTAAAATAAATAAATTAAACGCGATAAAATCCGTAAATATAGTTATTCAATGTGTAGTGTTCGCGTAAATATAGGAAATTATTATAAAAAGTTAAAGTTACAGCCTGATTGATAATGTAATGTGTGTGTAATTATAATATACTAAGTAAAAATGTAATAAGTAGTGTAAGCGTGCTATGTCAAATCACACCTACTATTAGGTGGACTATTTCGTATGTCACTTTAGTTTTATAAACAAAAAACATACATAATTGAATTTTTAAATTTTTCAGCGTTTAAATACGCATTGTTACATGATATTAAAAGAAAAGATCATTGTTTTTAACTGGCCTTCCCTAATTTTACTGTAAACCGCATATTTCAGTAGTATAAAAACCTTACCACCAATGAACTTTTATAGAAAAATAAGCCAAATGCAATTGTAGGTGTATAACCGGCCTTTAGAAATTAGTAGGCTATAATTTTACCACCGGAATTTAGTCGTGTAGCAGAAAATTCCTAGTAAAACGCTTGAAGAATTTGTGCTGGTGGTAGCGAACCGTGCTTTGAACTTTGACTTGTGATGGACTGTAATGATGATAATTATGAAAATGAAACGGATCTTTTATTTTCATTTAATATCTAGCAATACAGGATATGGTACAAGTGGCCGTCACCGGTCTGGGTATTTAACGTCTTGAAAACGAGCACACAGTCCACCTGATGGTAAGTGCTATGACCCACAGATATCTACATTTATCCTCGATTAAGAATCAAAATACAGATGCGTTGTCAGTCCTGAGGACCAAGATTGAATGCCCTTGCTCAGTAAAAGGTCTCCGGTTCTCTACACTCACCATATTAAACACAGCAGAAGCTGCTTTTTACGTGGTATTCTGTGAGAACGTGGTCCCTGTGGTCCAGCTGACACATTCGTGCACAACTTTAATATAGCTGCAGCATGGCTCTACCATGTGAATGGTAATAGAATCTATAACGTCCCCACTATACGTATGTAGGTGCATATATTATCTTGTAATATCATTTCATCATTTGTTAATGATTTAAGATACGTTTTTAGTTTATCGTATAAGCGGAAGAACTATCTGCGCGCGGTACTTGAAAGGTATTCATAAAGAACCCCTTAATTACCAGTCAGGAGGCCGTTAAAGCTTACTACACTTAAAGGAGGTGCTTAGAGTTAATGACCTCACGCTAAGGAAATCAAATATGCACAACAGAACTGGATGTGGCCTCTGATAGAAGAAATAATTCATTCGTCATCTACGTTCCACTGACAATATTTCGCTTTGTATCCCAGCACATTCATCCTCCTTCTTCAATAAATCATTCTCGGTTACAGCTGTAAGCTTGTAGAACATCTTGCCTTTATATATTCGACGTGCTCAGTGCCTATTTTTCTAAAATATTTTGCGATTTTAAATAATAGCACACAGTCCACCTCAATGACATCTACATCTATTTGCGAATTTAAAGATGGTTGTGTGACTAAGATAGAATTTCCAGAAATCCGTTCTCACCATGCAGCAGCATTAAGACCAGCGTGTCCTGTATCATTCGTGCTAACTATACTATTAATATATGCATGGCTCTACCACGTAAGAAGGTGTCGTCAAGAAATTTCCAGAGCGATAAGACCGCCTGTTGTACTTTCTATATTTATATTTCATTTTGTGTACAATAATTAGTGTACAAATAATATTTGATTGATTGGTAATTGATTGAAAGTGTGTATTGATAAATCACATGCTATGTCTGTAATTATAGCTAAGCGACGGCGTAAGAGAATCTACTACCTCATTTCGTCCCGTATACCAAAAGAGGCAACAGAGAGAAACAAGAAAAGACAGCAGCATCTTTCTGAAAACGAATTAAAATAATTTTAAAAAAATTCAAACCGTTCGCCAAGCGTAGCATTTATTGCAAAATCGCCCTTTGAGGTAATCTAAAGGGAGGTATTTTTCAGCAATGGACTTTCGATAGGCTGTAATGAAGAAATTTAATTTAATTGTAACCGTAATTTGCGTCCCATCATTAATTCAGTATATCGAAGATGGGTTATGTATTGCCATATAATATAGTGGCATCGTTTCTCTTTATTAAGCTGATGTGACAAACGAACTTACGGTCCACCTGATGGTAAGTGGCTACCCTGCTCATGGACACCTGCAACCAACTTCAAAAAAGAAGACTATAGATGCGTGGCTACCTCTGAGGACTAAGATAGAATACCTCTCAGTCTGTTATTTTACTGGCTCTCTATACCCTACAGGCCGGAACATAGCAGTACAATCACTGTCCAGAAAGTGGAACACATCTTTCAGCGCAAGGGTTTTATAGATAAAACTTGCCGCTGTCTCACTTTTTTGCACTCTTCTTCTTCTTTAGCCTAAAAAGTTCACTGCTGAACATGAGCCTTTCCCGTTATAGGATCGAAGTACCTACCAGACAGTTCGCATCATTGACGCTGCTCCCCGTCGCTGCTCTCGGTATTTTACGTCTGACGTAAACAGTAGATAGTAACCGCCATTTATCGAAAACCATACAATATTTCTGACGATTTTCGAATGGCCTGTTTTGACACCACTGGACGAAATGGGGTTTTTGCATTTGGATTGCCGATATCACAACTAATTCCTATTCCTATTAATGTCAGTAGATGTCAAATGCTTAGGACAAAATACGTATAGTGCCATAATTTTCGTAACTCTAATTTACGTAACTTTATTTTACGCTGAATCTTACGCTTATACAAAAGAATTTGAGGTGCGTTGAGACAAAAAGTAATAAAGTTATAGCCTACGTCCCGCTGCTTGGTACATGCCTCCTTTCATTTCCAAGAGGGTTATGGATCAATTAGTCCGCCGCGCTGCCCTAGAGAATATTGGCGGACTGTACATGTTCCGGAAATATTTTATTCCTTAGACATGCAGGCTTTCTCACGATATTTTTCTTCACCACCGAGCACATGGAACTTTACTTTGAACATAACAATTTTGTTGGTGCTGGCGTCCTCGCCAACTAACCCGAATTGCTCGTGTACTGTGTAATTTACAGCCAGCGTTTATACCATTACCATTACAGCCTATTAAAATCCACTGCTGAACATAGTCCTCCCCAAAAAATTGCCCCATAATATTTGCCATAGTCCACGCTTGGCAAGCGGATTGGCAACTGCAGTTTTTTTTAATACAGATGATGACAGAAAGATGCTGCTGCCCATCTCCTGCTTTAATTTCCCTCTGTCGCCTTTAAGACAAATACTAGATTAAGTGGGGCATTGAATATTCTTAAACAGCCACTATACGGTAAATATAAAATATATAATAATAAATATTGTTTTTTTTATAGGTATATATTGTGTTGGATTATATTTATTAAAATACATTTTTAATAAAAAATATCCCGTCATCAGCACCGCAACTCATTTTTTTACGATGGCAGTGATTCACTACCATTTCACCTGATAGTTAGTGGTGATGCAGCCGAAGATGGTAAAGCACTTGACTTAGCTTTACAAAAGTCTATTCACTCTAGCCTTGAAGACATTATAATCGGATGGAGACAGATGAGAGTTGACAGATCCGTTGGATACTATTAGAAGTGATTGGATTATGTTACTGGTAACTTAAGAAAATAGCTAAACACCGATACCTTACGTAGTAATACCATGCTGCTACTTCATTATGGTTGCAGCATTAATTGGTCGTCTCAACAGGGGAGGGCGATACACCCACAAAACACTAACTATATAATAATACTGTATTGTATGGTAAGTTACGCGGATCGCAACACATACTTTTTACTAAGCCAATAAGAATAAGTATCTATAAGCTGTATGATGTAATATAATTGAAAATAAAAATGTTAAAAATTATTGAGCTAAGATTCGCGTAATGAAATAGAATGTTGTTGCTTGCCTAGTTTGAATAGCACCCCGACCTCCTTCAATGTGTGTGCACCATCCCCATCAACACTAATCCCAACACAACCAACACTGCTACACCGTCGATAGTACATCTACCTCAAACGAGGTCAGGTAAAAATACGCTACGGTGCCTGGCTGCTTAGATTACTCCATTTCCGTTTCGTCACGTGAATGTGGTATTATATTTGGCTGTAAAATATATGCAATATCGATCAACATAGTCCAGGTATCCTGTAACATCTGCCGCGGAGACGCCCCGCGTCGGGGGCGTCGGCTCCCCTGACCGTAGTGCGTTCCGTGGACGGCGAGCAATGTAGCTCGCCGTCCGTCCGTCTAACGACGACAGGCCGTCGACGGCGTTTTGTTCCACGCGCGCCTCAAAGAGCTGTCAGCAGCGTGAAGGCCTGCAAGGGCCGACGCCTGCCGGGGCTGCGGGCTGTTCAAGAGATACCGCGGCTCCGGAACGGCACTGAAGGAACACGATGGTTTTAGTCATAAAGTCGACACTCTTCCGCTCCACCCACAGCAAAGGCGTCATTAGATGATTTTCCATCCGCAAAAAAAAAAAAGGTATCCTGTAGCATCCCAAATTAAATCACTTTACAAACCTGGATTTCTTATCAGGGCGACAAA
The DNA here is from genome assembly GCA_029286625.1 of Parnassius orleans. NCBI lineage: Eukaryota > Metazoa > Arthropoda > Insecta > Lepidoptera > Papilionidae > Parnassius > Parnassius orleans. The sequence goes on along the minus strand of JAGSMP010001056.1, from coordinate 45,530 downwards.
ATTCTGCCGCTGTCTAGGTATTCTGTAGCATCTCAAATCACTGCAAGCCTGAATTTGTTATCAAGATGTGAAACGCCTACAGAAGCTGTTGAGGTTTATGAAGAGACGACGAGTGTAAAGAGAGCAGGCGGATTCTGCCTGAAGAATTTGTGTAGTAGTGTTAATTTACTTGAATATACAAACGTTACTGAAATTTCAGATTATCAGGTTATTGTTACTTTTAAATTTATATATCTTATATAAATATAAGACTTTTCTGGCATCTCCCATAATCGCCTCCTACGCCACCCACGGGACGTATGGGGTGATTAATTCTCTCACGTCGCCAAATCACGACATCCCTCATTACAAAAATCAAATTATCGCAATATAGCAAAAAATACAAAAATATCGAAAATGAAATTTTACTCATTTTCGGATTTGGTTTTCTCTTTCGCTTTCATCAAACGGTGCTCGGTTAAGTATAATAAATATTTGAATGCATTAAAAACTAATAAATAAAATAAACATAGTATATCTCTTCTAGATAATCTATACCTTACATAGGCCTACTAAGAGTAACGGTAATGAGCGCCTATCCACTCGCCATTGACTTTAGCAGATTACCCAATAAGCCACCCAATACAATACCTTTAAAGATTTATTTAACGCCCCAATTTACCTGCATTTTGTAACTTTAAATTACTTCTCTAAGCGTGCTTGAAATATTTATCCAGTAAAGTTAACACACAATTATTTTATTTACGTGACTGATTTTGGGTCTTGGTAGCATCTAAAGATTACCGTCATACTCCTTAATATGCGCATTTCTCGTGCTCACACTGGTAGTTTAGTTCATGTAGGCATATAGAAATCCCAACAGAAAACCAGTGATTTGGTAGCCCACAGAGTACCAATGAGGTGGGATCTTTTATGAGATCACACACCAATTGTATGTACTCGTTTATGGCTCTTGATCATCGTTGTCATTACAGCCTTCGTATTTTTATCGTTGTTAAGTATGTGTGTTATTATTATCGTTGTTAACAATTCCATTGATAGGCCTTCCCCAAGTAAGTTCCCCAAGTTTTTACGTGGTAGAGCCATGCTGCAGCTATATTAATAGTATAGTTGTAGCACGAATGGGTCGGCTCGACCGGGGAGGACCACGCCTCACAGAATTAGGTAAAATAGCAGCCATGCTGCTGTGTTTCGTATGGTGAGTAGAGAACCAGAGACCTTTTACTGAAAAGAGGCATTCTAACTTAGTCCTCACGGCTGACAACGCATCTGCATTTAAATTCGCAAACGAAGATAGATGTAGATGTCTATGGGCCACTGCAACCACTTACCATCAGCTGGACTGTGTGCTCCTTTGTCACCCTTATTCTATAAAAAAAAAGTAATGTCATCCACGATCCTGAGCCACATGCATCCATCGATTTCCTGCATGTTTTTCCATCTTGTCTCTTGTCTTTTCCATTTATCAATTAAAATTTTGTATTTCATAAGCTATTATAAGCTTACAAACTTTATTATTAACTTTATTATTAAGATACCAGTACTCCATAATATATTTTACCAAAACTACCAAAGTTCAATATATTTTAAAATACACATATCTTAATTATTTTTCTAACAAATAATAATACAATTCATCTGCAGAGGATAGATGCAGGTGTTTATGGGTCAGGTGGACTATGTACCAGTTTGTCGCTCATACTTCTACAAAAATGACATGGTAATTCAGACTGAATACTTCACCTAAATTTCAAGTGAACTTGTGTTCGCTTCCAAATAACGTTGACGCTATTGAATTTGTTGGGTACTCAATTTTATCTTCCAATTTATCATCTGCAGTATCCAAAAGCAACGGTAGGGAACTCGCAGATAATATTTAGATAATATGTATTCCGCAAGCCCTGGAGCAGCTCCATTGTACCTAAAAAATGTTAGTCGTATATTATCCTTACTTATTGTTTGCAATTTAGATATTCTTATTTAAATTTCTTCATAAAACCTCACATGAGTGTCGTAAAAGTCTACTAAATTCTGATATTATAAGTCAAAATGTACTCTTATATACATCGTAGTTTATGCTTCTTTAGGGTAAAAAGCATTTACAGAATTCTTATTTTGCACAGCAAATTGGAAAATTCATCTAGTTGGTTGTCTTTTGTCTGTGGAAAATTTTTGTACAAACCTGACTAAGGAGTTGATTTAGATAACAATAGAACATAATCGAAAATAATTTGGAAAATCCAAAAGTGCACGTCTCATGAACGTTTCATTTAATTTTGATGAAAAGAATAAATTGTATTCCTGAATTTTAAAATATATTATTTACGTGTTTTAAATTTAGCGCTCTATTATTTTAACAGGTAGTGTTACCTACAGGGAAAAAAAATGTTTACCATAATAAATCGATTACATAAAGTATAAAATCGATATCGGCTGTATGGTACATTTGTCCTTTGTCTGTCAAATACTAAAAAATATATGACAGCGCATTTAAATTTTAATACACCTTCACCTATAAGAGGTCAGTGTTTTAATAGCGGTAAAACTTATAAAGTTTAAAATCATTTTATTAACAAACTACGTACTAGGCTATTAATATGAAATAGGAAACCAGTTGATGTAATTCTGAAGCTTATAAAAAACTCAGTCTCGATCCATCAATTTTTTCGGGAGTTATAGTGACCACATACAGGATCAACATCCGGGCGTCCACGTAATTTTTTTTCAAACCGTGTTTCTTCAAAGTAGCAACATAAAATGATTTTTAGAAAATATAAGATGGATTAATTAGAGTGTTTTCTTGATATAAGACCACTCATATTATCGTATAAGTGCAATATGGTTATGATAGAAGAATTTAAGAACACAAAATTGCTTGACCTAACATGTCGAGAGAGAACACACCTATAACGCTTCGCATTATTAGGCGTACGAAACTGTATCTTTTACAAATCAAAATGACGATGCGTTGTCATCCCTGAGGACTGATGACATCCTTGCGGTTCTTTACACTCACCGTACGAAATACAACACATTAAGCTGCTATTTCACCCTGTTATTCTGTGAAAGGGTAGGTTCTAAGGCTTTTTGTTAATAAGGCTGACGAAGGTCATCCACTTAAAATATGAAGAAAAATATATCTGTGTTATGTTCTGTTTAATCCATCCCACCACTATAATATAAAGTCCATTTATCTAAAAATCTATTCTGTTTCAGCAATTCACACATATTATAATTTATTAATCACTCATTCTGAGAGACTAATATACTCTTCCATAGACTATTATGTAGCTCTATGATTGAAAAGTTGAATAGTAAAAGACAAGAAACTGGGATTAAAACAATTTTGTATGACATAAAAAGACTCCGCAGTAACTGCACTGTTATAAGTTAAATTTGTTCCCACGTTAAAAAGGGATACTTACTTCGTAATATACCATCTACGGAGCACTTACACAAATGAGTCGGTATTCAGATATGAAAATCTTAATTTAAAATATTCATTTCGAGCACACGTCTCTTGTGGAATAACATTTCCATAAGTAATTTCATAAGTGAGAGCCTTAAAAGTATTTTTTCATTTAAAATGAGAAAGTGCTAAATATTGTTGGATGTATTTTTTACTTATGACAGAGTGGACAGGAATGTGTTATGGCAAACACTGAACTCATTTGATTTGAGCGCTGGTTTGATACAGGCATTAAGGTCTCTTTATACGGACTCTAGTGCTTTTGTCAGGATCAACGGGGTCTACTCGGACTGGTTTGGCATCCAAAAAGGTGTCAGACAGGGCTGTGTAGCTTCCCCGTGGCTGTTTAACCTATTTATGGACAGTTGTTGGCAAACTTTGAAAGTTGAAGAATGTGGGTTGAGAATGGTGAGTTAACCATCAAATACGATGATCAAGTCATATTTGAGTAAAAAAGTAACCATCATTTGCCGAGTTGCAAATGATGGTTACTTTAATGAACTGGTCATTAAAAGAAAGGGGTATGAAAGTGAACACAAGTAAGATGAAAGTGATGGTTTTTGAAAGAGAACAAAGTAAAACGTTATGTGATTTAACGTTTATTTAGCAGGGATGGTAGATATGATAAAGATATAGAAAGACGAGTGAACGCAGGAAATAGATTGAAAGGGGCTCTACGCGCTATTATGAAGAGTCAGAATGTGTCCAAAATGGCACTTATGGCAATTCATAATGCTGTGTTAGTCCCTACTTTAATGTATGGTAGTAAAAGTTATGTCTGGCAGAAGAAGCATGAGAGTAGAATAAATGCTGTAGAAATGTGGTCATTAAGGAGTATTATGCTAGGGCTGAATCTAAATGACAGGGTGAGAAATAGTGTGATAAGAGATAAGTGTGTGGTTTGCAAGATGACGTTGTGACCAGGATTAAGAAAGGAATGCTTCGGTGGTTTGGTCATGTAGAAAGAATGAACGAAGAAAGAGTGATAAAGCAAATTTATGCTGCAGAAGTGAACGGCAGGGTCGGAACGGGACGCCCTAGACGAAGGTTTATCGACCAAATTGGCGATATATTGAAAATGAGTCAGATTAGGAGTACCCTTAACCGACGAGCGTGTATGCGTAGGTATGTATGTGGATGTGGAGGAGGCGAGAGAGGTGTGCCAGGATCGTGCCAAATGGAAGTCCGTAGTCTCTGCCTACCTCTCTGGGTGACAGGTGTGAGTGTTTATGTATATGTATGTATGTATGTATTTTTACTTATTTTGGAGATAATTTTACATAAGAATCAGAAATAAAATTTAGTTTGAGTTCGATTCAGTTTGTCAAGTCATTCAATCTATTAACTTCTGTTCTGTTCTCTCAAGTCAAAATACGACACGAAAACAGGTTAAGAACATGTGACTCTCGTTGTTTTACAGCATAAATTTTGGGGATTGTATGATCTAATCCCCCCTCTCTCCTATCAAGGAACGAGAACTAGACCATCTTGTGTGCGCTTTACCATCTTCGGTTATATACTTAAACTTACCACTTAACATCAGATAGATAGTAGGCAAGCACTACTGACTATATCAATAAAAAATACGGTTGACCCCACAGGCCATCCCTGGAACTTCCCGCTAATTTCAAATGCAAAGCGCTCCAAATTCCACCTATCATGACGTTTTTGAGCTCTTTGAGCAAAGCTCAAAAAACATCATAATTTTAAAAATTGACGTTTTTTTTCTAAAATTGAATATTTCACGAACTTATCAACCGATTTTGACGAACTTATCTACATAGTTAATTTAGTACATTAAAAACGATCCGAGAAGAAATTTCAAAGTTATTTGAAAAAAATTCTTTCTTCGAAATTTTTAGTTAACGATTTCTCTTCAACGCATCAACCGATTTTGATGCGGTTTGCAGCAATTGACGGTGTTTTTGGAGTTCAGGAGCTGAGTAGATTTTGGAATTGATCGTTACATCCGTTTAAAAGTAATTTAAAAAAGAAACATTTTTTTTGAAAATTTTATTTTTGAGATTTCTCAAAATCTAACAATTTGAATCGGTTAAAATGGTAAAGGAAATATAATTTTGGTGAAGCTCTTTCGAACGCCACCAAGGTCGCTCAAATCGGTCAAGGTATTCGAAAGTTTTGAGAGGGTTACATACATCCATACACACACACGTACACACATATATACAGACATAGTGACATCCTTATAGGAATATTCAGAATAGCTTCCTAGGACCTCAAAACGTCGAGATCTGATGAAACCTCAATTTTCGAAAACTTGGGTGAAACCAATAACTTCACGATTTTTGAAAATCATTGATTTTCGTAGTGGGAAGTTAAAAAAGAAATAAAAGGATTCAATTGGTGATAACATAATTTCAATATATTTTGGACCTTATACACACCGTAGACTTAATTTGGAAATTACAATCTTATAAATAAACAGTACGTATAATTGGTTGGATGAGGGCCAAGATACCCAAATGAAGATGTTACATAAATGAACGTAGCGACTTAATTGCACCACATCTGGTATTCAGACCGCTCTATTAAATAATTTGCGTAAATGTTGCAGCGGAGTTATCATTAATTTTCTAATAAATGAGCGCTATACTTGCTAAGTTTATGACACGAACTAATTCTTATGTTATAAAAAGTTTAACATTATGAAAGTTTATTCATTATGATCCCACTTGCGTTTATGATCGTTTATACGCCTTTTTATATCTTATTACGTATTTTTCACTTGGTTAATTTTCAAATAGGTTTAGAGAGAGTATCTGCTCTTCTATTCATCGCATCCTGACTTCATTGTTGGGCATGGGCCCCGGCCATTGAAAGGAAGATTTAACATAAGCATTATACTTGACAGGTGGATTGGTGGTTGCAGTACCAGACGTCTCCCATATTTATCACTGCTGTCCGTCATAAGTCTTTGAAGTTAAGATGATGATGATACAGTCACCCGAAGCCACAAGATTATCTTTTCAATAGTCATCCCTTACGTCATCCACGGAATGAGCGGGGTGATGAGTGTCTACTAACCTTATATGAGTTGTAGCGTATGCCTGAAAGTAGTCCAGTGATGGTCATAGGCTTAGTTGAGAGATTTGAAGTAAGCTACGCTTTGTAGATTACTTCTATGATTTCTGAAATCGCTAAAGATATTTTAGGTTAGGTAAATTTTAAAATATTAACTAGACCAAATGTCGGAATTAAATGTTTTTCTGACAAACATTAGTTTACTATTCCGATACATACCATAGAAGATGAAAGAATGGTTTCTCTTATACATGAAATAAAATCAGTCGTCAGACCCCCAATAAAGGGTGCTCCGAGTGCAGTGCGTTTGGCACTTGAAAGAAAAGTTGATACTTACCTTGCTGCAAATATAAATAACTTTATTTTGGAATCTCGGCCAGTAATAGCGAAAATATTATATATCTGAACTCCCAAATGTCATTACATTGAAGGAAATTCGCGAAGTTTATCTTGACTGTGTCCCTCGAGTGTATAGCTCGCATACTTTCATGCTTACACCGCTCTGGTAGCAAAATGCGTTTTATTTTGCTGGAAGTATTTTAATTTGTCTCGTAGTTTACTTGATCCATAGTGAAGTTCCTTAAAAATTCACTTTGATGCAAGTTTTGATTTCCTAATGGCTACCGAATTACACTACAGCAGCACTACTTAAATTGTTAATCACAATTTTAAGTTTACATTTACCACATGTTCAGGTGTCAAAGAAAATATCGTGAGAAGGATTGCATGTTTCATCATCATCATCATTATCATTACAGCCTATCAAAGTCCATTGCTCAACATAGGCCGCCCCAACCTCCCCAAATATTGCCTCATAAGGGGGATACTTGCCATAGCTGCCAAGCTTGGCAGGTGAGTTGGCAGCCGCTGGCTTATATTCGAGAGTTGTGAATAAGAAAACACTGCTGCCCATCTCCTGGTAGATTCCCTTTATCACTTCTTACGACACCCACGTGATGATAAGGGATAGTGGATATTCTTTCACTGCCACTACACAGCGTGTAAAATCCTATAAAAAAAGAAATTTAAATGATTATGAATGCGTGATGCCGTACAAGGTCGTACGAGAGAAGCACGACAGACTATCTTGTACTATACCTTATCAGGGTCGAAATGACGCATGCGTCCAGCCCCGAGACGTATATAGGCTGTAAGTTATATTCCTATTTACTAGAGCTGATGACACAAAATGTATATTTTTAATGGTTAATTTTTCGTAAGTCTTTGGTTAGAAATGTTGATACCATTCTCTTACTTATTTCAGATTGGTTTTGCTCTGATTTTAAGGGAAGAAAGATAATACTGTAATTACAGACTATGAGGCATTATATTTTAAACCAATCTGTAAATATCAGTGTTAAAACAAATACATTACTCATATGTAGTGCTTTACCTTTCCATGAATTTCGCTTCTTTTTAGTTCATACATTCTTTCAGTCCAATAAAGTACATTGCTGAGCATATATTATAATCTCATTTAATTAATAAAATTCAGTAATTTTCTCAATCGACCTCTTTATTATATATTATTAACTATGTAAGGTTTCCTTGATGACTTATATTGGTTTCAATAAATACTCCATCCTGTGACTTGTGTGCGACTGACCAGTGTTTATAGGATAAGGGTGACAAATGAACACACAGTCCACCTGATGGTAAGTAGATGCTGTGGCCCATAGACATCTACATCTATCCTCGATTACGAAAAAATGCAGTTGCATTGTCACCCGTGAGGACTAAGATGGAATGCCTCGTTTAGAGTAAAAAGGGTATTCGGTTCTCTACTCTCACCATACGAAACACAGCAGTGTTTAGCTGCTATTTTACGCTGGTATTCCGTGAGAGCGTGTTCCTTCCCCGGTCGAGCCGACCCATTCGTACTACAACTATACTACTAATATAGCTTTAGCTGCAGCTTAGCTCTACGACGTCCAATATTTATATATCTCTTTTCTTCAAGTACTTAAATATCCTGTTATTATAATATTACATTATATATTTTATTATTTCTATATTACACGCATTATTATTTTATTATTTATATATGACACTTGAAAGATTATTCAATATTCATCACACTGGCAGACAAGTTCGATTTTGTGAAATGTTTTCATGTAAAGTAAAAGCAGACATTTGTAGGACATTTTACAGCTTTAGTGATATAGTCGCAATCAGTAAAGTACAACGATTTTATATACATTTAACCTGAGGTAGCATACAGTTCTTGGAAGATGTCCAAAGAATGGTAGTTTTGTGGTCTAAGTTACACGCTTGAAGCTTTTAAATCTATGAAAGTACGTTTCTCCTATACAAAGTAGAATATAAGACTAAACACAAATTTAGTGTACATAATTTATTATAGAGAAGTAAGGTTAACAAGCAAATACAGGCGTGAGCAAGAATCGATATACAAATACTACAGAATTAAAAATATTATAAAAAATATAAAAAAATTAAACTGTGTTAACAGTAATTTTCCTTTATCATTTTATACGTCTCACAGATGGGCCTTTACCGTTTTACCTTTTTCATTTCTGAGAGGGTTATGTATTACATTTTTGTGTCATCAGCCCTAAAATAAATAGGAAACATATACTTACAGCCTATATACGCCTCGTTGCTGGAAGCATGCTTCTTTTCAACCCTATAATATAGTTAGTGCAAGAGAGTCCGTTGTCCTTCTCGTACTGTTATACCCTGTAATTGTTAGTTTTAGTGCTGCACTGCCCTTAATAACGCTAACTGCCTTAAGGTTCAGTGAGTATAGCAGTGGAGCAGTTTGGCCAGTCAGTCTGCTTCCATCTTCGAACCTGCTCGGTTGTCTACGGACCTAAGTTAAATTTAATCAGTTTGTAATATATAATCCATTTATCCTTTGATTAAATATCAGTGTTTTAAATAATTGGTTTTTTAAAAGCAATCAGCCTGTCTCCGTATAACATTTTGGTGGCAGCGGTGGGATACGGAAATCCCCAGTGTCAAGTGAAGTGGAACCGCTCAGCAGACTCGCTCCGTATCCTAAAATCTTTCAAAACTAAATCTTATTCTGTGTCGTCCTGGCGTGTCTTAGTGAACCCAAATATAGTGCAAGTGCTATACTCATCGCTACGGCCTGGACGTCCATTCCATTACGGAGACCCAATTCATTCCTGGAAAGGAATTACATACTTACTAAGGAAGACCCGCGATTGCACCCTGAACTGCAATCATCTCCTTCCATCTATATACATACAGAAGAAAAATCACCTAGAAGAATTAACCTGAAAAGCATCCATCGTCTTAAAAGAAATATCGTTGAAGATTTCCATAACTCGAAATTCATCGTGTCCCGTTCCAGTGCGCTACCGAAGACGCGCTTATCAATCGGAATGTTCCGCTTATCGTTTGCAGCCGTCGCCCACGCATAACTAGTACTGTGAGTCGTTGGTCATTGTTTTGTCTAGACTTTATAAACCAAAGCTTCTCAACCTTTATGTTTCTTTGTTCAATTGAATTTAAATTTTAGAGTTTATTAATATTTTTACCATTTGTGATTATTTTATATTATTGCGTTCCTTATTGTAATTATTTTATATTATTGTGTGTTCTTGTATTGATTGATATATTTTTATTATGCCAAAAGTGGTGAAAGGGAGGAGGCTAGTTTAACCTTCGAATTCTACAGAGCCGGGTGTTAGTGACGCCCCTGAAATCCACCCCAGCCACTCCAAGAGTTACTAAGGCCAGCATTGCAACTACTGCAATGACCGAGATGGATTTAAACACTTTGTTCAAGTTCGTTAAACCGTATGACGGTAGTAGGAGACCGTAAATTTTTTATTATTAATTGTAATAATGCTTATGAATTAGCCACAGAATCTCAAAACAAATTTTATTTAAGTACATCATTAGTCAACTCCACGGTAAAGCGGAAATCGCTTGCTCCATAAAAGAATTTAAAGACTGGGAACAGCTCAAGGATTTCTTAAAACACAATTTAGTGAACGTAAACATTATGCTCATATCCTTACCGAATTACAAGAGAGCAAACAAGGCCCACATGATAATGTCAGCCAATTGCACCTGCATGGAAACCTGTCTTTCACAACTATTAACAGAAATATCCTGTTACAAAAGCAAAAGAATTACCAGGTCGGTTGCGGCCATGGAGGACCTTGCCTCCATCATTTCCTTATGGGGTTACATCCCGCATTTCGAACATTGTTAGGTGTAGGTCTCCAAAGACCCTTAATGAAGCCATAAACTTAGCCATCTCGGAGGAACGTATTCAACAAAGCCTATACAAACGACCACAGCCAGAAACAAAACATGAACACAAACCTAGGCCAAACTTGTAAAACTTTTAATACTAAGCCGTCTACTTATCAAAAATTTTCACATACCCAAATCCTAACCAACAGAGTCTCACTAACGCTTTTTGTCGATATTGTAAGACGGCGGGTCACGATATTATGGCCTGTAAAAAACGAGAGTATTCCAACCATCGATTCAAGAACCAAAACATTCCACCAACCTCTCAATTCCAATATAGGCCACAACCACGGGTTAACTTCATAGAGCAGCCCAATGATGAAGAAGTCCAAGAAGAATTCCATCCTTACACAGCGACGATCAAACTTTAAACGATCAGAGTCTCGCCACGGTGTCGCCCGAGACTAGATCCTAAAGCCGACACCAACCATTCCTCCTTCATATCCAAGGACCACACGGGTAACCAGCCCCAAACAAGTGTCCGAAAATCCATGGACCACACGGGTAACCAGCCCCAAATAAGAGTCCAAAATCCAAGGACCACACGGGTAACCAGCCCCAAATAAGAGTCCAAAAATCCAAGGACCACAAGGGTAACCAGCCCCAAACAAGTGTCCGAAAATCCATGGACCACACGGGTAACCAGCCCCAAACAAGTGTCCAACAATCCAAGGACCACAAGGGTAACCAGCCCCAAACAAGTGTCCAGTCATCCAAGACCCATAACTTGAAAGTTCCCTCTCCAACAAGCAAAATCGAAATTTACGAGATAAATCTAGACACCACTAAAAGGTTGTTACCACATGTCCTTCTCGATTCATCCGTCACGGATATCCCACTGTCTTTGCTTGTCGATTCAGGGTCTGCCATATGTTTATTAAAACAGTCTAGTATCCAGAAATATCAAACTCATAAAAGAACCTATCAAACTTTAAGCATAGATCCGCGCGAGGAATCTACAACTACTGAGGCCATTTTTCGTTGAAATTAAAATTAAATAAAACCACATCCGCGTCATATAAATTCCATGTCATTAAAGATGTCAATCTGCCATATGACGGCATCATAGGTCCGACTTCCTAACCGCGTTTGGCTGTAAAATTGACTACAAACGATACCCTCAAGATCGGTAAATTAGAACTAAAATTACATTTCGTTGATCCATTCTATATAATTCCACCACGCACCGAAACTGTCATTGAATGTTCGGTTTGCGATACTAACCTTAAAGAAAGCCTTATCACCGATCAACACATATCAGATAATTTACTTATATCCAACTGTATCGTAAAAATCAAAGAAAATAAACGCGTTAATTTAACTATAGCCAATACTTCAAAGTTTCCTGTAAACCTTAATCCAAATTTAAATCTTAAAATTACACCTTTACATTCTGACGCAGTTCAGGTGAACACGAACATCTTTAACACGGCTAAAAGAACAAAGGATGTAATAAACTCATTAAGAATAGAACATCTAAACCAAGAAGAGTCCAACGCCCTCATTGAACTTTGTTCCCTATTCCGACATTTTCATCTGCCTGATGATCAATTAATATACATCCGCCCTTAACCATCAAATTAAAACGAACAGCGAGACACACTAAAACGTATAGGTTCCCAGAATGTCATAAGAAAGAAGTCGAGACCCAAATCAATAAGATGCTCGACCAGGGAATAATAGAACCCTCATCCTCACCTTGGAGCTCACCAATTTGGATTGTGCCTAAGAAATTAGATTCCCAGGGACAACGTAAATGGCGAATAGTAATTTACTATCGCAAACTTAACGATATTACTATCGGCGAAACTTATCCTATTCCACAAATTTCTGAAATCCTAGACCAGCTGGGTAACAGCAAATATTTTCAACCTTAGACTTAGCCGGGTTTCACCAATTGTTAATCAAACCTGAAGATGCACCTAAAACAGCGTTCTCTGTACCTCAGGGCATTTCAATTCAATAGGATGCCTTTTGGCTTGAAAAATGCTCCGTCCACCTTCCAGAAGCTCATGAATGCATGCCTATCAGGACTCAAGGTTCACGATGTTTCGTTTATTTAGACGACATCGTTATTTACTCTTTCGATCTCACTTCTCACATAGATAATCTCAACGCTGTATTTAACAGACTCAGAAATTATAATCTCAAGTTACAACCGAAAATGCGAATTCCTTCGAAGTAATTTATTTAGGCCATATAATCGGTGAACATGGTGTCAAACCCAATCCTGAAAAGGTGAGGGCTGTCACCGAATTTCCAGTCCCAAAATCATCCAAAGACATTAAATCCTTCCTAGGCTTAGTATCTTACTACAGACGTTTTATCCTGATTTTTCTAAATATGCAAAATCCTTACGTCCCTGTTAAAAAGGATGTCCCTTTGAATGGAAGAATGAACAACAGCTTTCTTTCGAGACCTTGAAAGGTAAACTCGTTACAGCTCCAGTCCTTGCATATCCGGACTTTACTAAACCTTTCCTCTTGACATGCGATGCATCAAACTATGCCATCTCTGCTATTCTCTCCCAAGGTCCAGTAGGACAAGATCGACCTATTGCTTTTGCCTCACGCACACTCAATAAAGCAGAGAATAATTACAGCGTAACCGAAAAAGAGTGCCTTGCGATAGTATTCGGCACCAAAACCTTTCGTCCTTATCTATATGGCAACCGATTCACAATAATGACGGACCATAAACCTCTCCAGTGGCTTTTTAATTGCAAAGATCCTGGTTCCCGCCTTGTTCGATGGCGACTTAAATTGGAAGAATTTGAGTATGATATACATTATAAAAAGGGCAAAACCAACACAAACGCTGACGCGCTATCACGGTTTCCTGTGAACCCTGTCCAACCTGCAGACCCACCAACGTCCAATCCTCCTATAGTGGACCCGGGTCGAAATCTAGACAAAGATCTCATGGACTTACTAATTTCTCCACCTTCCTTTAATCCAGACGAAGCAATCTCTCCTACACTGGATTTAGCTGAAGATACTTCCCCATTACCCTACGTTGATTTACCTTCTAATATTCCAGACACCCTAAGGGAAGAAATCGAAAACGAACCTATTAACTTACCTCAACCGGAACCTGAACAGATAGCACTACCCGAAATTCAAACCGATAATGTCCCATTTCCATCCACGAGTTCATCCCCAGACGTACCTGTTGATGATTACCCAACCTTCCTTAAATCTATGTCATGCAAAGATAAAACTTTTAACACAGAAGTAGAAGAGCATAACGAAACTCTTATGAAATGTGCCGCGAAGGTAATCCTGGTCCCAACATCTATCGATTTAGATGAATCTAACCCGTACATTCAAGAAATATTAACCGACCCTGAGATTATCACCGACATACAGGAGTCCGAGAAAGAACTCTTCTCCTTTAAAAAGATAGAAACAAATAATAAATGCTATTATTTATTGTTCACCAAGGTACATCATTTTGATGAGGCCTCCTATCCAGAAATCTTTCAAACGTTAAAAACAATCAAAAATGAATTGATAACTTCCAGACAAATTAAAGAAATCGGTATATCAGATATGAAAAACCCCTTCGAAAAACATTCATTCATTAAAATATATAATATTCTATGTTATCTCTTTCATGATACTCGAATTAAAATTCATATATACCATAACAATATTATATACCCAGCTCCGACAGAAATTAAGAAAACTTTTCGAAAACCATGATATCCCGATAGCCGGTCATTTAGGGTCTGTCAGAATGTACAACAGGATAAAACAATCGTATTACTGGAAAGGTATGCAAGCGATATAGAATCATATGTAAAGCAATGTAAAGCATGTCAGGAAATAAAGCACTTGGAAAATCAACCGTGCTCCAATGTAGATCACCAGCACATCTACAGAACCATGCCAAAGAATATCCTTAGACATCGTCGGCCCACTTCCCGAAGCCGGACCAGCGAAATTACGTTTTATTCTCACAATACAAGACGACCTTACCAAGTTCTCCCTGCATATCCCATCCGAGTACCACTGCTGAAGAAACTAGTGAGTGCTTACTGCATTATATATCAATCTTTGGCATTCCTAAGATGATCCTTACCGATCAGGGACTAATTTTACTTCAGACCTATTTAGAAAAACCTGTGAATTCCTCAAAATTAAAAACTATGGTCTTCACCATACCATCCTCAAACCCAAGGCTCCTTAGAGCGGAGTTATTCAACCCTAAAAGAATACTTAAAATCTTACATTAATAAAGAACAGTCCAATTGGCCTCGTTATGTACACAGCCATGCTTGCCTATAACACATCCGTTCACTCGACTACACATTACACACCTCACGAACTTATGTTTGGGAGTAAACCATTTATTCCTAATTCCATTTATAATGAATCTCCAGGCTACATACCCCGATTATGTCCGCATGTTGCAAAACCGCCTGAAATACCTAGAGAGAAGGCTTTAGACTTTATAAGAAAGTCAAAGGAATCCTCGAAGTCATACTATGACACCCATACTCGACCAGTTAAATATAAAGTCGGTGAGTATGTCTATATAAAGAACCATTTGAGATTGCGGAAAGCACTCTCCTCTGGAAAGGTCCTATAAAATATAAGGTACATAGTAATAATACACTTACCTTACTAATCAATCGACGCCATGTCACGCATCACTCGATCAGGTGAAACCTGCATCAGAAGTCGGAAATAACCTGTAAAATAAACAAACTTAGTAAATAGCTAGTGCCTGAAAGTTAATTATACTTACCTATAAGCGTAGTCTCGCCATCTGAAAAAAAAAATAGTTATAAAAGAAAATTAGGTTAATTAATACTTACCTTTGTTTAGTATTAACTATAGTAATTATTTACAGAACTCCAACTCGAGGTCAATCGCATCAAGATTATATTCAACAAATAACTTCGAGTGCAGGCATCTACTTTGATTATTTAGGTACATTAAAAATTAATCACGCCCAACTGAAAACGTTAATTCCAATAGACATTTCACACTTTAGCCTCCATATAAGAAATATAGGAAGCACGTTAGATACAATTAAATTTTTATGTGACCAAACTAGGACTCTAGAGATTATTGCCGAATGTCACAATATGCTTCAACCATTAGCGGTACGTAACCAGGACTTGAACAAGGACTTTGAATCCATCTCACACTTATTAGATAACAGAACCAAGCGCAGCGCATGGTTTGAGGTATTGGTACAATGTTAAAACATATTTTTGGTACTCTAGATGAAGACGACGCTCTAAAGTATGAAGAAGCAATAGAATCTGTACAAAATGATGAAAACAATTGGCTTTAATGAAAGAAAACATTTTGGTTACTACCTCTGTAATAACGTATTATAATGATACACTAAATAAAAAAAACAACGAAGCAAAACTAACTACAGCTATCGACAATCTCTCTATTAAAATTAAAAATATTTCTGAATTAACTAATGGTCTACAAATATCTGCTAATATTAATGAAATTTTGACAGTTTAGAAACTTAATTCTTACATTATCTTTTCAATTAGAAGATATCATAAACGCCATTTTATTTAGCAGTAAGGATATTTTACATCCAGCCGTTATAACGCCACAACAGTTATACCAAGAACTTGCCGATAACTATAGGTATCTACCTAATAATTTAGTATTGCCTGTTTCTTTAGATATTAAGAATATACATTTAATCTTAAGACTTTGTAAGATTATTTGCTATTATATAAATAATAAAATCATATTTTTGTTGCAAGTGCCACTGGTAGATGTGAAAATTATATGTTGTTTCATAGTAGTCTACCTACACCATATAACCCAAAGGAACCAAATTCATTTAGTTTAATTATACCAATAATAAATACGTTGCAATGACCGAAGACAAAACACATTACTGCAATATTGACGACTTAAGGAAGTGTACAATTGTGCAACCAGGAACATTCATCTGTGACGTAAGCAACGTGTATTCGGTGGACGCTAAACCATCCTGTGAAAGTGAACTTATGTCTAAAGTGATCAGTGAAATCCCGTTACAGTGCGAAACTAAATTTATTTTTGGAAAATTAGATATCTGGAACCATTAATAAATAATAGATGGATTTATATTCAATCCGACCCAAATAAAATTTCTATAGATTGTATTAAGTCTCAATTATTTGAAGCAAATATTCTAACAGGCATAATTACAATTCAGATGATTGTATTGGATTTTGTAAAAGCACTACATTGTAACCTATGTATAATGTTCTAAATATTACATCACCCATGAATTATATGCCTGATTATAACCTCATCAATGACACTTGCTGTAATATTAATAAGTTCAACCATGTTGTAGAAAATGTCTCCTATTAAGTTACAAAACGTAGATTTAGATGAATTTAATTCAAAAATAAAATAATTATTGATTATTTATTGTAAACTAAATACAAGGAAATAAACCTCATATTATTAAATATGGGACATTATTCTATCATTACTATTATTATTTCTACCCTAATTCTGTCGTATTTTGTATATTTGGGTTTTAAGCTTTTCCGTCGATCCTGTAACATCCGCGTTACAAAAATAATACTAGTAGCACTCCTAAAGTGAAATTCATAAAAACTCACCTCAACCTCATTTAAAATTATACAACCTGTGATTGAACAAAATAGTGATTCGAATCTGATAATGTTGCACCGCTTAGAACCCAAGTTTAAAGTTATTATTAATTAATTAGTATCTAGAGATTTTACGATATCATCCTAAAATCTCTTCTTAAGGGGAGATGTTATACCCTAAATTGGGTTTTAGCTGCACTGCCCTTAATAACGCTAACTAAGCCTTAAGGTTCAGTGAGTATAGCAGTGGAGCAGTTTGGCCAGTCAGTCTGCTTCCATCTTCGAACCTGCTCGGTTGTCTACGGACCTAAGTTAAATTCTAATCAGTTTGTATATATAATCCATTTATCCTTTGATTAAATATCAGTGTTTTAAATAACTGTTTTTAAAAGCAATCAGCCCGTCTCCGTATAACAGTACGATCTTGTACGGCAACGTGTCTTCAAAATCATTCAAATTTCTTAGACTCTGTGTAAGAATCCATTACCCCATATCGTCCCGTGATTGACAAAAGAGGCGACAGAGGGAAACAAGCCAGGAGATGGCAGTGGTGTCTTCCTAAAACTAAAAATAAAATCAAGATTGCCAACCGGTCTGCCGTGGCAACTGTGGCAATATTCCTTCCTATTAGGTTTTCTATGGGGAGGCCTATGTTCAGCAGTGGAGTTTGTATAGGCTGTAACGGTAATGGTAACAGTATGTAGCAATTAGTCCGTCGCACTGCTTTCATTCGTGTTGATAGACGGTCACATGTACTCAAAATATTTTTATTTTTATGATGTTTTCCACCACCGAGCATGTGCTAAATCAATACAACATACAGCTTTATCGGTGCCTGCATTAATTAAATTATTTTATTTTAATTTTAGCCCTCTGTTGTGTTATAGTTTCAAAGGTATTTGCAATGGCATTTCATCTTTGTCGTCAGGATCAGTATGACTAGCCTTCTTTGTTTTAAGTGGGTTGGGGTTACCCATGACCCACTGTAGACGTTTAACACCTAATGAACTGTTAGCTCGTTTGTTACTCTCATATTATATTTGAAAAAAAAAACTGTTATATATTCAAAATCGCTTGCACTTGTCACATGTATCGAAACTATGCTGATTATATTGGCGGTGGCTATGCCCTCCAAAATAACCGCTCGTATTGATAGGAAATGGCTACGGCCTATTCCATCAATTGAAGATAATACAATAATTTTGTAACTATAATTTGTAACTATACTTACAAAAAATCTATTTGTAGGAATTACTATTTCTTATTGATATTTATTTAACTTCATACAATATGATGTATAGACGGACTTAATCTTGAGGCATTCTCAACCTTTGTTTAATAAAATATATCATATTTTATGGTATAATATAAAATCCTTCCTAGAACTGTATTATATGACAGAGTTACGCTGCAGCTATATTATGGTTGTAGCACGAATGGGTCAGTCGTCTCAACCGGACCTCTAAGGACTAAGATGGAAAATGCCCATACCATATTACGTGGTAGAGCCATGCTGCAGCTATATACGTCGGCTCGATCGGGGAAGGACCACGCTCTCACAGAATACCAGCGTAAAATAGCAGCTTAACGCTGCTGTGTTTCGTATGGTGAGTGTAGAGGACCGGAGACCCTTTTTACTGGAAACGAGGCATTCCATCTTAGTCCTCATGGGTGACAACGCATCTGCATTTTGATTCGTAATCGAGGATAGATGTAGATTTCTATGGGCCACAGCAACCACTTACCATTAGGTGGACTGTGTGCTCGTTTGTCACCCTTATCCTATAAAAAAAATACCTGTAATTACACTGGTTGTTAATACTCTTCAAAACGGCACACAGCAGTGCAGGCACTGCTAGTTAGCAGCAGAAATGGGTAAGCGAATGGCAGAAAAGGGGCCTATCGAATAACAATATTAATAATTATATTTTAATAATCTTTATCTGGTATGAAAATACTTCACTATATGAGGACCAATTCTCTGTACCAAACTTATAAATAATCATCTCACATCTCTGTAAATAAGAGTTACCATTCACAACCAAAACAAATTATTAGGGTATCCATTTCATTAATCTCATTTATACGTATACAGTAATGTTTTGCCATTTTATGTGACGCCAGTCATTCGCCATGATTTATTTATGTGACGGTTTCCAGTTTGGGTATCAACCAACAGTTTCATGTCAAAATACGAAGATATGTACAAAGTTCTTGTCCATTTTACCACGTTTTTACCACTTTCGCTTTCGTGTATATGTCTGTTCAAATCGAATTTAAGAATTGATTTTAAACTGAGCTCCTGATGAGCTAGACTTGAAGTTTTGAACAAAGCTATAAGAATCGGATGGCAATGTAAGAATATGAAAAAGAACGTGGCATGTTAAAAAATACGAGTACATTTTTCAAGATGCACGTTATTTCATTATTTTAATTCATACTGTTATGTTCATAATCGTAATTTTTATTTTAATGAAATAAAACGATAAATTGCTAACTAGAAAATCTAAATAAAGCAAGTAGCAATTCCTTAAAATTAATATCGTAATTGAAAAGTCTAAGTAATTGGACTGTCAAATACGAAGAAATACTTTTCGACAGTTACACTTTACAAGGTAGTAAATTTAAGTTAAAGTTTTTGAATACCTATTTATTGAATGAAATAAAATGAAATTTATTTATTTTTCATTTTATTTCATTCACAACAAATTAAGATTTGTTTGTCATTCGTCAAAATGTTTTTTAATGTACTACATATTTTTACATTTAAATAGTAATCTATATAAGAGCATTAATTTATCATGATTTATAACACTGTACCACGGTACGT
Source organism: Parnassius orleans (assembly GCA_029286625.1). Lineage (NCBI taxonomy): Eukaryota > Metazoa > Arthropoda > Insecta > Lepidoptera > Papilionidae > Parnassius > Parnassius orleans. The sequence goes on along the minus strand of JAGSMP010001056.1, from coordinate 25,343 downwards.
ATTATCTTGCAATATTTGAAAACCGTTATATTATAATATTTTGATGTGTAAAATTATTATCTCATGATGTTATATTATGAATTTAAATAATTTTAAAAGTGATAATATTTTTTTACAAAATTATCCATAAAATATTTAACTACGTATGATATATTATACCCACGTCCTTTACCATTTCCATTGATTCCATTTTGGTAGTCTAATACAACCGTCTAATATAACCATGAAGTGGCGGTGTAAGAATATCCACTACCCCATATAACCCCGTGGGTGTCGGAAGAGGCGACAGAGGGAAACTGAACAGAATATTGGCAGCAGTACCTTCCTGATAACAGCTGAATAAAAAAAGTTGCCAACCCGCTTGACAAGCGTGGCTATGAGGCACTCTATGGGGGAGGCCTATGTTCAACAGTGGACTTTCGATAGGCTATAAATGTAAAGATGAAGTCTATTACAAACTAAAACTATAAATAAATCTAAATACCTTTATTATGAGGGAAAGTTGTAAAATAATTACCAGTTCCATTTCATTCGGAAACTAAGGTTTCCTTGAAGACATTTCTAACTCAATCTAACATGAGTTTGTGCCTCGAGTTCTTGTTTCATACAATTTCCAAGAACGTGGGAAGCCGTAAAAAGTTTTTAAACAACATTATGAGTTTTCACTTACACCGCGCCGGATATCTTACAAAATAGACTTTCGACTTGAATTTCATTAGAGACTTTACATTAGATGACAATCTTGGCTCACGTTCTTAAATCTTGTAAAGTACTAGCTGTGCCCGCGACTTCGTTCGTGTGGAATTTGTACTTTTGCAATAATAATTGATGATGATTTTTGCATGCTAAGCGCAAAGCGCGTGGCATGCAAAAATCAGGCAGGCATGTTCTACTAGCGCCTAAAAATCAAGATTCCAATGTTTTGTCGCATGAAATCGTATCTAACAATCATATTGAATATATAAATGATATAAAAAGCACATTTTCAAAGCACAAATTATTGTTGAACTTATTAATTTTTTTTAAAGGATTAATTGCTATTTTTTACATAAAAAGTGGTTTTAGTGGCTTATGGTGTAAATTTATCAAGTCCGCATGGAGGGTAAACACGATAACTTTTGAAAATATCAATTGTTTAACTCAATCTATTTTTAATCTCTCACCTATCATGTGGGAAGTAAAGTAAATGGCAGTTTAATTTTGTTTACTTTAGTTATAATTAATTTGTTTCGGCTGAGAACGCCGAAATTTTCGGTGTTTTGAGCAGCTTTATAATAATTTATTTTACTAAATACACTTTGTCTCACAGCTCACTCGCACTTCAGGCTCATATCACATATTTTATTACAATATTTTGTTTTAAAAGTACGAAGGATTTATATATAAATATACATAAGTATATTTATAAAACCTTAGGTTACTCCATAAAGTCCAAGACGTATCTGCTACTGGAACTCCAAGACGAGTAGAACTAGGTGTACCGAGATTGTGCTCGTTATGTTAGTTATGACGAGAACTTACCCCGGACTTGGATAGAGTGACCTGAAGGTGTACTTCGGTGAATGCTACTGGAACTCCTCGACCAGCAGTACTAGATGTGCCGAGCTTGGCCTCGTTTTGTTAGTTATGATGAGAACTTCTCCGGACTTGGATAGAGTGACCTGAAGGTGTACTTCGGTGAATGCTACTGAACTCCTCGACCAGCAGTACTAGATGTGCCGAGTTTGGCCTCGTTTTGTTAGTTATGATGAGACCTTACCTCCGGACATATAGAGTGACCTGAAAGTGTACTTTGGTGACTGCTACTAGAACTCTTTGACGAATAGAATTTACAATTTTTTTTAATTTTTTCATGATCTTATGAGTCGTGCAATTTTGGATTTTACAAGCTTTTTTTAATTAAAATTTGATATAAAATTATCGAAAAATTGGAAGTATAGTAATAATTATAAGGTTATTAGTGAAAACTTGATTGTAAAACTACTTTAAAAATTTACGTATTATCATGTTATACGTAATATTTTTTTTAATGCGCTTAAGGCATCCACAATTGGATTTACCAATAGTTTTTTTTGTATTTATGTACTTTTAATTGTCTCGAAGTTCTAGAAAACCAGAAATCTTGATAAAAATATTCAGTTAGTCAGTCAATCAGACAAACTAACGAACGAACTAATGGACGGACCCACAAATGAAACAAGAAACAAATTGAACAAACTATACGCTTGTGTTTCATCTAATATTTCTTTGGTGGTTTTAATTTTATTAATGATTTACTTTTCATCGATTCTTACAACTGATAACATTAATCCGCCTGACCAGTGTAGTTAATATTGGTAAATTCTTCAGAATTCTCTAGAAATGTCTAAATTCAACAATGGTATCTTTTTTAATGTAACGTTGTAGAGCCACAATAACATAAAAAAATATTAAGAAAAAAGTTTAAGCTAAGTGCCATCATAATTAACTGCGACACAATAATCATCATTAAGTCACCAGCGGCTTATGCGTTACTGTAATATACGGCTTTAGGTGAAATTTTTCTAATAAACTTCAAGAGTCAATAAAAGAAACGTGACAGTTAAATGGAATTTCAGTTCTCGAGTTCTAAGTAGCTGACACACGGACAGGATGATCAATTCGTATTTAAAATACATGAACCCATTGATCGATTTACACAGGGTATATATAACAGATGTGCTATTTAGTGGCGGTGTAAGAGAATTGACTAGCCCATAATACCATCTCGTGGGTGGCGTTATAGGCAACTGAGGGAAATGAGACTGAAGTTGTTCTGTAGTGTATAGGTAGGTAAGAGAATCAAATTTTTTAAATTATAAGAAATACTGTAATTAAATACCATTTCTCGTACAAATACATAACTCGAGGATTTATCCATGTAAGGGAATCAAGATTGTAATAAGATTATACCATGTAACTTGAAGATAGTCATTGGAAACCGTCACTTGAAACCATACCAAAGGGAATATTAACCTTTCTTTCTTAGAATTAAGTATTATACTGTAACATTTTAATATAGTACTCTTATTTCAGCCATCCCCACGAGACTTTCATTTACCCAAATCTCCCCACATCGCAGTTCAATTTAAAGCAAAATCTTTCTAGCAACTACTCAAAATAATAAAAAACTGCGTTTGCCTCTAAGACAAATACGGACCAAATGTCGGAATTAAATGTTTTCTGACAAACATTAGTTTACTATTCCGATACATACCATAGAAGATGAAAGAATGGTTTCTTTATACATGAAATAAAATCAGTCGTCAGACCCCAATAAAGGGTGCCTGAGTGCAGTGTTTGGCACTTGAAAGAAAAGTTGATACTTTCCTTGCTGCAAATATAAATAACTTTATTTTGGAATCTCGGCCAGTAATAGCGAAAATATTATATATCTGAGCTCCCAAATGTCATTACATTGAAGGAAATTCGCGAAGTTTATCTTGACTGTGTCCCCAAGTGTATAGCTCGGATACTTTCATGCTTACACCGCTTCTGGTAGCTAAATGCGTTTTATTTAAAGCTGGAAGTATTTTAATTTGTTTCGTAGTTTACTTGATCCATAGTGAAGTTCCTTAAAAATTCACTTTGATGCAATTTTTGATTTCCTAATGGCTACCGAATTACACTACAGCAGCACTACTTAAATTGTTAATCACAATTTTAAGTTTACATTTACCACATGTTCAGGTGTCAAAGAAAATATCGTGAGAAGGATTGCATGTTTCATCATCATCATCATTATCATTACAGCCTATCAAAGTCCATTGCTCAACATAGGCCGCCCCAACCTCCCCAAATATTGCCTCATAAGGGGGATACTTGCCATAGCTGCCAAGCTTGGCAGGTGAGTTGGCAGCCGCTGGCTTATATTCGAGAGTTGTGAATAAGAAAACACTGCTGCCCATCTCCTAGTAGATTCCCTTATCGCTTCTTACGACACCACGTGATGATATGGAATAGTAGATATTCTTTCACTGCCACTACACAGCGTGTAAAACCTATAAAAAGAAATTTAAATGATTATGAATGCGTGATGCCGTACAAGGTCGTACGAGAGAAGCACAACAGACTATCTTGTACTATACCTTATCAGGGTCGAAATGACGCATGTCCAGCCCCGAGACGTATGTAGGCTGTAAGTTTCTATTTACTATTAGAGCTGATGACACAAAATGTATAATTTTAATGGTTAATTTTTCGTAAGTCTTTGGTTAGAAATGTTGATACCATTCTCTTACTAATTTCAGATTGGTTTTGCTCTGATTTTAGGGTAAGAAAGCGATAATAATTACAGACTATGAGGCATTATATTTTAAACCACTGTAAATATCAGTGTTAAAACAAATACATTACTCATATGTAGTGCTTTACCTTTCCCATGAATTTCGCTTCATCATGCATTCTTTCAGTCCAATAAAGTACATTGCTGAGCATATATTATAATCTCATCTAATTAATAAAATTCAGTAATTTTCTCAATCGACCTCTTTATTATATATTATTAACAATGTAAGGTTTCCTTGATGACTTATATTGGTTTCAATAAATACTCCATCCTGAGACTTGTGTGCGACTGACCAGTGTTTATAGGATAAGGGTGACAAATGAACACACAGTCCACCTGATGGTAAGTGGATGCTGTGGCCCATAGACATCTACATCTATCCTCGATTACGAAAAAGTGCAGTTGCATTGTCACCCGTGAGGACTAAGATGGAATGCCTCGTTTCGAGTAAAAAGGGTCTCCGGTTCTCTACTCTCACCATACGAAACACAGCAGTGTTTAGCTGCTATTTTACGCTGGTATTCTGTGAGAGCGTGGTCCTTCCCCGGTCGAGTCAACCCATTCGTACTACAACTATACTACTAATATAGCTTTAGCTGCAGCTTAACTCTACGACGTCCAATATTTATATATCTCTTTACCTCAAGTACTTAAATATCCTGTTAATATATTGTTACATTATATATTTTATTATTTCTATATTACACGCATTATTATTTTATTATTTATATATGACACTTGAAAGATTCTTCAATATTCATTACACTGAGCAAATAAGTTCGATTTTGTGAAATGTTTTCTTATGTAAAGTAAAAGCAGACATTTGTAGGACATTTAGCAGCTTTAGTGATATAAGTCGCAATCAGTAAAGTACACGGCGATTTTATATACATTTAACCTGAGGTAGCATACAGTTCTTGGAAGATGTCCAAAGAATGGTAGTTTTGTGGTCTAAGTTACACGCTTGAAGCTTTTAAATCTATGAAAGTACGTTTCTCCAATACAAAGTAGAATATAAGACTAAACACAAACTTAGTGTACATAATTTATTATAGAGAAGTAAGGTTAACAAGAAAATACAGTTTCAGTTCAAATCGAATTTAGGAATTGATTTTAAACTGAGCTCCCGATGAGCTAGAGACTTGAAGTTTTGAACAAAGCTATAAGAATCGGATGACAATGTAAGAATATGAAAAGAACGTGGCATGTTAAAAAATACATTTTTCAAGATGCCACGTTATTTCATTATTTTAATTCATACTGATATGTTCATAATCGTATTTTTCTCTTTTGATAGCTTTCGGAATTCGTTCTTTTTTCCAAGAAGCCTGAGTATTTTGTTTAACAAGTGGTCATTTTGCGTACTTTTTGCATTGTTGAACAGATCTTTAATGAAAACTTAGCTATTTTTACGTATAACACAGACTTTTAAATTTATTTTATTTTTATTGATCTCATATCCAAACTTTATTAGTAATATAATCATAATTATTATTAAATATATATTATAATTATATTTATATAATTAAAGTTATTTTTTATTTTAATGACAGAAAACGATAAATTATGCTAACTAGAAAATCTAAATAAAGCAAGTAGCAATTCCTTAAAAATTAATATCGTAATTGAGAAGTCTAAAGTGATTGGACTGTCAAATATGAAGAAATACTTTTTACGACAGTTACACTTTACAAGGTAGTAAATTTAAGTAAAAGCGTTTTTGAATACCTATTTATTGAATGAAATAAAATGAAATTTATTTATTTTTCATTTTATTTCATTCACAACAAATTAAAATTTGTTTATCAATAGTCAAAATGTTTTATAATCTACTCCATATTTTGAGATTTTAATAGTAATCTATATAAGAGCATTAATTATGTTTTAACACAGTACCACGGTACGTATTATCTTGCAATATTTGAAAACGTTATATTATAATATTTTGATGTGTAAAATTATTATTTTAAATAAATTTAAAAGTAACAATATTTTTTTTACAAAATTATTCATAAGATACCACGTATGGTATATTACGTACATACGTACTTTATCATTTCCATTGATTTCATTTCGGTAGTCTAATACAACCGTCTAATATAACCATGAAGTGGCGGTGTAAGAATATCCACTACCCCATATAACCCCGTGGGTGTCGTAAGAGGCGACAGAGGGAACCTGAACAGAAGATTGGCAGCAGTATCTTCCTAATAACAGCTGAATAAAAAAATTGCCGGTTGCCAACCCGCTTGCCAAGCGTGGCTATGAGGCATTCTATGGGGGAGGTCTATGGGCAGTGGAATTTCGATAGGCTATAAAGGTAAAGATGAAGTCTATTACAAACAAAAATTATAAATAAATCTAAATACCTTTATTATGAGGGAAAGTTGTAAAATAATTACCAGTCCCATTTCATTCGGAAACTAAGGTTTCCTTGAAGACATTTCTAACTCAATCTGACATGAGTTCGTGCCTCGAGTTCTTGTTTCATGCAATTTCCAAGAACGTGGGAAGCCGTAAAAAGTTTTTAAACAACATTATGAGTTTTCACTTACACCGCGCCGGATATCTTACAAAATAGACCTTCAACTTGAATTTCATCAGAGACTTAACATTAGATGACAATCTTGGCTTACGTTCTTAAATCTTGTAAAGTACTAGCTGTGCCCGCGACTTCGTTCGTGTGGAATTTGTACTTTGCAATAATAATTGATGATGATATTTATGCCTTAAGCGCAAAGCGTGGCATGCAAAAATCAGGCAGGCATATTCTACTAGCGCCTAAAATCAAGACTCAACGTTTTGTCGCATGAAATCGTATCTAACAATCATATTGAATATATAAATGATATAAAAAGCACATTTTCAAAGCACAAATTATTGTTGAACTTATTAATTTTTTTTAAAGGATTAATTGCTATTTTTACATAAAAAAGTGGTTTTAGTGGCTTATGGTGTAGATTTATCAAGTCCGCATGGAGGGGTAAACATGATAACTTTTGAAAATATCAATTGTTTAACTCACTCTATTTTTTAATCTCTTCATCTATCATGTGGGAAGTAAAGTAAATGGCAGTTTAATTTTGTTTACTTTAGTTATAATTAATTTGTTTCGGCTGAGAAACGCCGAAATTTTCGGTGTTTTGAGCAGCTTTATAATAATTTATTTTTCTAAATACACTTTGTCTCACAGCTCACTCGCACTTCGGGCTCATATCACATATTTTATTACAATATTTTGTTTCGCTAGTATGAAGGATTTATATATAAATATACATAAGTATATTTATATACAAAACCTTAGGTTACTCCATAAAGTCCAAGACGTATCTGCTACTGGAACTCCAAGACGAGTAGAACTAGGTACTGGAGATTGTGCTCGTTATGTTAGTTATGACGAGAACTTACCCCGGACTTGGATAGAGTGACCTGAAGGTGTACTTGGTGAATGCTACTGGAACTCCTCGACCAGCAGTACTAGATGCCGAGCTTGGCCTCGTTTTGTTAGTTATGATGAGAACTTACCTCCGGACTTGGATAGAGTGACCTGAAGGTGTACTTGGTGAATGCTACTGGAACCTCGACCAGCAGTACTAGATGTGCTGAGTTTGGCCTCGTTTTATTAGTTATGATGTGACCTTACCTCCGGACATATAGAGTGACCTGAAGGTGTACTTAAGTGTATGCTACTGGAACTCCTCCAAGAGTTAGAACTAGGTGTGCCGAGTTTTGCCTCGTTTTGTTAGTTATGATGAGACCTTACCTCCGGACATATAGAGTGACCTGAAAGTGTACTTTGGTGACTGCTACTAGAACTCTTTGACGAATAGAATTTACAATTTTTTTTAATTTTTTCATGATCTTATGAGTCGTGCAATTTTGATTTATGTTTTTTTTTAATTGAAATTTGATATAAAATTATCGGAAAATTGGAAGTATAGTAATAATTATAAGGTTTTCAGTGAAAACATGAGTGTAAAACTACTTTAAAAATTTACGTATTATCATGTTATACGTAATATTTTTTTATAATACGCTTAAGGCATCCACAATTGGATTTACCAATAGTCTTTTTTTTTGTATTTATGTACTTTTAATTGTCACAAATGAAACTAGAAACAAATTGAACAAACTATACGCTTGTGTTTCATCTAATATTTCTTTGGTGGTTTTAATTTTATTAATGATTTACTTTTCATCGATTCTTACAACTGATAACATTAATCCGCCTGACCAGTGTAGTTAATATTGGTAAATTCTCTAGAATTCTCTGGAGAGGTATAAATTCAACATTGGCATCTTTTTTAATGTAACGTTGTAGAGCCACAATAACATACAATAATACTAAGAAACAAGTTTAAGCTAAGTGCCACCATAATTAAATGCGACACAATAATCATCATTAAGTCACCGACGGCTTATGCGTTTCTGTAATATTCGGCTTTAGGTAAAATTTTTCTAATAAACTTCAAGAGTCAATAAAAAAAAACGTGACAGCCAAAGGGAATTTCGGTTCGAGTTTTAAGTAGCTCACACACGTACAGGATGATCAATTCGTATTTAAAATACATGAACCCATCAATCGATTTACACAGGGTATACATAACAGAGGTGCTATTTAGTGGCGCTGTGAGAGAATTGAGTAGCCCATAATACCATCTCGTGGGTGGCGTTACAGGCGACTGAGGGAAATGAGACTGAAGTTGTTCTGTAGTGTAGGTAGGTAAGAGAATCAATTTTTTAAATTATAAGAAATACTGTAATTAAATACCATTTCTCGTACAAATACATAACTCGAGGATTTATCCATGTAAGGGAATCAAGATTGTAATAAGATTTTACCATGTAACTTGAAGATAGTCATTGGAAACCGTCACTTGAAACCAACTTACATACCAACGGGAATATTAACCTGTCTTTCTTAGTATTAAGTATTATACTGTAACATTTTAATAATGTACTCTTATTTCAGCCATCCCCACGAGACTTTCATTTACCCAAATCTCCTCACATCGCAGTTCAATTTAAAGCAAAATATTTCTAGCAACTACTCAAAATAATAAAAAAAATTACGTTTGCCACTAAGACAACATGGACCAAATGTCGGAATTAAATGTTTTTCTGACAAACATTAGTTTACTATTCCGATACATACCATAGAAGATGAAAGAATGGTTTCTCTTATACATGAAATAAAATCAGTCGTCAGACCCCCAATAAAGGGTGCTCCGAGTGCAGTGCGTTTGGCACTTGAAAGAAAAGTTGATACTTTCCTTGCTGCAAATATAAATAACTTTATTTTGGAATCTCGGCCAGTAATAGCGAAAATATTATATATCTGAACTCCCAAATGTCATTACATTGAAGGAAATTCGCGAAGTTTATCTTGACTGTGTCCCCGAGTGTATAGCTCGGATACTTTCATGCTTACACCGCTTCTGGTAGCTAAATGCGTTTTATTTAAAGCTGGAAGTATTTTAATTTGTTTCGTAGTTTACTTGATCCATAGTGAAGTTCCTTAAAAATTCACTTTGATGCAATTTTTGATTTCCTAATGGCTACCGAATTACACTACAGCAGCACTACTTAAATTGTTAATCACAATTTTAAGTTTACATTTACCACATGTTCAGGTGTCAATGAAAATATCGTGAGAAGGTTTGCATGTTTCATCATCATCATCATTATCATTACAGCCTATCAAAGTCCATTGCTCAACATAGGCCGCCCCAACCTCCCAAATATTGCCTCATAGGGGATATTGCCATAGCTGCCAAGCTTGGCAGGTGAGCTGGCAGCCGCTGGTTTATATTCGAGAGTTGTGAATAAGAAAACACTGCTGCCCATCTCCTGGTAGATTCCTTATCGCCTTACGACACCCACGTGATGATATGGAATAGTAGATATTCTTTCACTGCCACTACACAGCGTGTAAAATCCTATAAAAAAAGAAATTTAAATGATTATGAATGCGTGATGCCGTACAAGGTCGTACGAGAGAAGCACGACAGACTATCTTGTACTATACCTTATCAGGGTCGAAATGACGCATGTGTCCAGCTCCGAGACGTATATAGGCTGTAAGTTTATGTTTCCTATTTACTATTAGAGCTGTGACACAAAAATGTATAATTTTTAATGGTTAATTTTTCGTAAGTCTTTGGTTAGAAATGTTGATACCATTCTCTTACTAATTTCAGATTGGTTTTGCTCTGATTTTTAGAAAGCGATAATAATTACAGACTATGAGGCATTATATTTTAAACCACTGTAAATATCAGTGTTAAAACAAATACATTACTCATATGTAGTGCTTTACCTTTCCCATGAATTTCGCTTCATCATGCATTCTTTCAGTCCAATAAAGTACATTGCTGAGCATATATTATAATCTCATCTAATTAATAAAATTCAGTAATTTTCTCAATCGACCTCTTTATTATATATTATTAACAATGTAAGGTTTCCTTGATGACTTATATTGGTTTCAATAAATACTCCATCCTGAGACTTGTGTGCGACTGACCAGTGTTTATAGGATAAGGGTGACAAATGAACACACAGTCCACCTGATGGTAAGTGGATGCTGTGGCCCATAGACATCTACATCTATCCTCGATTACGAAAAAATGCAGTTGCATTGTCACCCGTGAGGACTAAGATGGAATGCCTCGTTTAGAGTAAAAGGGTATTCGGTTCTACTCTCACCATACGAAACACAGCAGTGTTTGGCTGCTATTTTACGCTGGCATTTTGTGAGAGCGTGTTCCTTCCCCGGTCGAGCCGACCCATTCGTACTACAACTATACTACTAATATAGCTTTAGCTGCAGCTTAGCTCTACGACGTCCAATATTTATATATCTCTTTTCTTCAAGTACTTAAATATCCTGTTATTATAATATTACATTATATATTTTATTATTTCTATCTTACACGCATTATTATTTTATTACTTCTATATGACACTTGAAAGATTCTTCAATATTCATCACACTGGACAGACAAGTTCGATTTTGTGAAATGTTTTCTTATGTTAAGTAAAAGAAGACGTTTGTAGGACATTTTGCAGCTTTAGTGATATATGTAAGTCGCAATCAGTAAAGTACACGGTGATTTTATATACGTTTAACTTGAGGTAGCATACAATTCTTGGAAGATGTCCAAGAATGGTAGTTTTGTGGTCTAAGTTACACGCTTGAAGCTTTTAAATCTATGAAAGTACGTTTCTCAATACAAAGTAGAATATTACTGAACACAAATTTAGTATACATAATTTATTATAGAGAAGTAAGGTTAACAAGCAAATACAGGCGTGAGCAAGAATTGACATACAAATACTACAGAATTAAACATATTATAAAAAATATAAAAAAAACTTTGTTAACAGTAATTTTCCTTTATCATTTTATACGTCTCACAGATGGGCCTTTACCTTTTACCTTTTTCATTTCTGAGAGGGTTATGTAGTACATTTTTGTATCATCAGCCCTAAAATAAATAGGAAACATATACTTACAGCCTATATACGCCTCGTTGCTGGAAGCATGCTTCTTTTCAACCCTAATAAAATATAGTTAGTGCAAGAGAGTCCGTTGACCTTCTCTCGTACGATCTTGTACGGCAACGTGTCTTCAAAATCATTCAAATTTCTTAGACTCTGTGTAAGAATCCATTACCCCATATCGTCCCGTGATTGACAAAAGAGGCGACAGAGGGAAACAAGCCAGGAGATGGCAGTGGTGTCTTCCTATAACTAAAAAATAAAAAACTGCGATTGCCAACCGGTCTGCCAAGCGTGGCAACTGTGGCAAATATTCCCCCTATTAGGTTTTCTATGGGGGAGGCCTATGTTCAGCAGTGGAGTTTGTATAGGCTGTAACGGTAATGGTAACAGTATGTAGCAATTAGTCCGTCGCACTGCTTTCATTCGTGTTGATAGACGGTCACATGTACTCAAAATATTTTTTTATTTTTATGATGTTTTCCTCCACCACTGAGCACGTGGTAAATCAACACAACATACAGCTTTATCGGTGCCTGCATTAATTAAATTATTTTATTTTAATTTTAGCCCTCTGTTGTGTTATAGTTTCAAAGGTATTTGCAATGGCATTTCATCTTTGTCGTCAGGATCAGTATGACTAGCCTTCTTTGTTTTTAGTGGGTTGGGGTTACCCATGACCCACTGTAGACGTTTAACACCTAATGAACTGTTAGCTCGTTTGTTACTCTCATATTATATTTGAAAAAAAAAACTGTTATATATTCAAAATCGCTTGCACTTGTCACATATATCGAAACTACGCTGATTATATTGGCGGTGGCTACGTGCCCTCCAAAATAACCACTCGTATTGATAGGAAATGGCTACGGCCTATTCCATCAATTGAAGATAATACAATCATTTGTAAGTATAATTTGTAACTAAACTTACAAAAATATATTTGTAGGAATTACTATTTCTTATTGATATTTATTTAACTTCATACAATATGATGTATAGACGGACTTAATCCTTGAGGCATTCTCAACCTTTGTTTAATAACATATATCATATTTTATGGTATAATATAAAAATCCTTCCTTGAACTGTATTATATGACAGAGCTACGCTGCAGCTATATTATGGTTGTAGCACGAATGGGTTGGTCGGCTCAACCGGACCTCTAAGGACTAAGATGGAAAATGCCTCCATACCATATTACGTGGTAGAGCCATGCTGCAGCTATATACGTCGGCTCGATCGAGGAAGGACCATGCTCTCACAGAATACCAGCGTAAAATAGCAGCTTAATATTGCTGTGTTTCGTATGGTGAGTGTAGAGAACCGGAGACCCTTTTTACTGGAAACGAGGCATTCCATCTTAGTTCTCATGGGTGACAACGCATCTGGATTTTGATTCGTAATCGAGGATAGACTTAGATGTCTATGGGCCACAGCAACCACTTACCATCAGGTAGACTGTGTGCTCGTTAGTCACCCTTATCCCATAAAAAAATTCCTGTAATTACACTGGTTGTTAATACTCTTCAAAACGGCACACAGCAGTGCAGGCACTGCTAGTTAGCAGCAGAAATGGGTAAGCGAATGGCAGAAAAGGGGCCTATCGAATAACAATATTAATAATTATATTTTTAAAATCTTTATTTGGTATGAAAATACTTCGCTATACTAGGGACCCATTCTCTGTACCAAAACTATAAATAATCAACTCACATCTCTGTAAATAAGAGTTACCATTCACAATCAAAACAGATTATTAGAAGGTATCCATTTCATTAATCTCATTTAAACAGTAATGTTTTGCCATTTTCTCATACATTCGAAGTCATTCGCCATGATTTATGTGATGGTTTCCAGTTTGGTTACCAACCAACAGTTTCATGTCAGAATACACGAAGATATGTACAAAGTTCTTGTCCATTTTTACCACGTTTTTTACCACTTTCGCTTTCGTGTATATGTCTGTTCATCGAATTTAGCAATTGATTTTAAACTGAGCTCCCGATGAGCTAGAGACTTGAAGTTTTGAACAAAGCTATAAGAATCGGATGACAATGTAAGAATATGAAAAAAGAACGTGGCATGTTAAAAATACATTTTTAACATGCCACGTTATTTCATTATTTTAATTCATACTGATATGTTCATAATCGTCCTTTCTCTTCGATAGCTTTCGGAAATAGTTCTTTCTTCCAAGAAGCTAAGTATTTTGTTGAACAAGTGGTTATTTCGCGTACTTTTTGCATTGTTGAACAGATCTTTAATGAAAACTTAGCTATTTTTACGTATAACACAGACTTTTAAATTTATTTTATTTTTATTGATCTCATATCCAAACTTTATTAGTAATCCATACCCATACTCTAATATTATAAATGCGAAAGTGTGTTTGTTTGTTTGTTTGTTTGTCCTTCTTTCACGTCGCAACAGAGCGTCGGCATGGCATGATTATTTGTATGGGGATAGTTCGGTGGCTGTAGAGTGACATAGGCTACTTTTTTCAGCGGAAAACATATCACCCTGTGGGAAAATCGAATATGTTGCAAAATTAAATTCAGCTAGGTGGCGCCACCGTGATTCTACAAGACGGACGACGGTACGATGGACGAACACAGAAGGTCAGAATATCTGGATTATTATGTCTTTTTACCAAAATTAAGATAAAAAATGTATGGATCTGTATTTTTCACGCAGGACCGGGAAGAGAGCGATAAAAACATAAAATTCACCAGCTGATTTTCTTCAAACGTTTTTTTTTGGAGTTTATGGCCTGGTATCTAGACCTTTAGGCCAAGTCTTAGGTATTTTCATTCGGTTTATTATAATTTCCAAATGTTTATTTATCCTTCATAGCTTCTATCCAACAATGCTTCACAATATGTTGATGCGTCACATTGTGCAGCCCTTTGGGAGATTTTGACGGCAACTTGAGTCAGCAGACAGCTGACAGTTGGCGATGGTATCTCAAGGCGCCTAAGCAGATAGACACCTTATCTTGAGAATCACATCACCATCAGAGCACTTCTTTCACCGTTTCCACTAATAGTTCATGCGCAGACACTTAATACACAAAATCGCACCACTTTTACATATCAAAATCCACTTCAAACCATTATTCAAACAATAATACAGGAGCAGTAAACTGCCGCCGATCAAGTTCCCGCCAAAACTCCAATAATACTCCTTCAAACGTTTTGGTGCATCGTAATTCACAGAATAGGCGATAACCTCGCAGACGATATTAAGTAATCCGTTGATGCTCTGCCTAGCCCGCAAGGGTTACAGGCGTGATTATAAGTATGGATCAGAAATACTATCACCACCTGTCACGTTTTCACCCTTAACTATTACTTAACAATGGTAGAAATAGTTCTTAGTAAGCCTTATTAATAAGCCTTAGTTATATTTATTGAACGGAAATGAATACAGTTCTTATATGTGGTTATGAATGAATCGGTATTACAATAAGAAAAATTGTGCACAATTATAAAAAAAATATTTTTGAGAGTTCTTATTAATTAACGTATACATAGTTTAAATTGATTCCGCTAGATGTCGTTACTAGGTTTTAAAACGCGGTAACGAAATGTTTCTGACATGTACTTAACTCCCGCCGTTGAGCCGCGCGTCAACTTATAGTGCATACGGTACCTATACGCTTAAATTGTTTCTATTTCGTAGCTTATTCGACTACCTGCTTTCGATTTCGGTTGTTTGTTATTTTCTTTGTGATTTGGTTAAGGTTGAATGGATTTATATTGGCTTTCATTTTCGGATTTGTGTATTTTCTTGGATCGGTTTTGTTGATTTGGTTGGTATTCCTTTATACATATTTAGACTCTGGCTTTGATTTTGGATTTTGTTTATTTAGAATCGTGAATTTGTTTTCGTTGTTTTAGGTTGTTTAACAATATTTCAAAGGAATATTAATAGTATAGATAGTGTATACGGTACCTATACACTTACTTCTTTTTTCGTTGGTTATATTTATATTGACTACTGCTTTCGATTTCGGTTTTCTGCGATTTGTTATGTGATTTGCTTTAAGTTGATTCGACTTTTTGGCTATCGTTTTCGGATTCGTGTTGTGTCTTGAATTGGTTTTGTTGTTTTGAATTTAAAAATATTTAAAAGGAACATTTATTCCTTTTAGATATTTTGATTTACTTTAAAAAATATTTAAAAGAAAATTTAATTCCTTTTAGGTATTTTAACGTTTTTTTATAAATAGGTTTTTCTTACTTCATAATGCCTCGCAAAACGTAAGTCCAGCCTTTCAAGAGTACCTTCTGAGCGAAAAGATTAGCTCGATCGCTAGAATCTTTAGAAGATGCTGAACTGAGAAGGCAAGAACAAGCAGAGCGTCAGGCTGCTTTTAGAGCATCTGAGACACCTTCTCAACGTCAGCAAGGCGTCTTGAACAGACAGAGCGTCAGGCTGCTTGAAGAGCTTGAAACACCTTCTCAAAGTCAGGAAAGGCGTCTTGAACAGGCAGAGCGTCAAGCTATTTTAAGAGCTTCTGAAACACCTTCTCAAAGTCAGCGAAGGCGTCTTGAACAGGCAGGCGTCAATCTACTTTAAGAGCTACTGAAACACCTGCTCAAAGTCAGCAAAGGCGTATTAAACAGGCAGAGCGTCAAGCTACTTTAAGAGCTACGGAAACACCTGATCAAAGTCAGCAAAGGCGTCTTGAACAGGCAGAGCGTCAATCTACTTTAAGAGCTACTGAAACACCTGCTCAAAGTCAGCAAAGGCTATTCGAACAAGCGGAACGTCAGGTCGCCTTAAAAGCCGCGGAACACCTGATTAAACTCAACACAGACTCATTGAGAAAGCTGAACGTCAATCTACTATGGGCATCTGAAACACCAGAACAGACACAGGCGCGAAGAGATGCAAATGCACTGCTCCAAGCTGAACGTCGACAAAATTTTCAAAGAAACAATTGGTCGGTTTTAATGACGCAGCATTCAATTATGATCCGTTGATTGATTATAAAATTCACAGGTTAGTTGTTATCGGACTGATGGACAAGGCGTGTCAATTTTGCAGCGCATTAAAATGGAAAGATGAGACCGCAGGTATGTGCTGTTCCAATGGCAAAGTGTCTCTTCCGTTACTTGGGGAACCAGAAGAACTTTTGAAAACTCTCATTTTATATGATGCTAATGAGTCACGGCGCTTTTTAAACAGGAAATATAACTCATGCTTTCAAATGACGTCCTTCAAAGTTGACTGGAAATAATAATGCTGGGATTTCCGCCTACATTTACGGTGCAAGGGCAAATTTCACTTTTTCCAGCTGACAACAAACAGCATAAATTTTTACAAGTATATTTTATGGGTGACGAAGAAATTGAGATAGACCGTCGCTGCTAATTTATCCAGGAGTTGAGAGAGACATATTGTTCAAAATTCAAAGATTCTTGCATGAACGTAACATTTTAGTCAAAACATTTAAAACTGCTTTAGAAAACTTACCTGAAGAGAATTATAAACTCGTCATTCAGGCAGATCGGACCTCGAGGAGAGCATGAAAGGCGCTACAATGCACCTTGATAAACGAAATAGCAGCCGTAATTAGTGGTGATCAATTTTCTTCACGAGACATTGTCTTGCGAGCACGTGATGATACGTTGCAACGGTAGCCGATACACACAAGTTTTATGACGCTCTGCAATACCCATTGATTTATTGCAAAGAACAAGGGGTTATCATTTTCAAATTCCACTCATTCCACTCAATTCACTCCCGGTCACAAAGGAGCCTACTCCGAACAAAAAGTATCATGTATGGATTTTTATGCGTATCATATGATGTTGCGAGAAAATGATTTTAATCTCTTAGCCCAGTGTAGACAATTATTTCATCAATTTTGTAGACATGTATGTGAAGGTAGAAAGTGAACGTCTCCGTTATATATCTTTAAATCAAAAAGCTGCGCGTTGAGAATTATATATATTTACAAGATGCAGTTTCTAGCGACGCCAATTTAAACCCCAGAGATTTAGGTAAAATGGTAATTCTGCCTCATCATTCGTTAACAGTCCCGCTACCTACATGAGTACACACAAGACGTATTCGCCTATGTACGAACTTACGGAAGACCTGATCTTTTGTTACTTTTGCTTGCAATCCTCATGGAAAGAAATAACCGAGGAGCTAATGCCGGGCCAAAAAGTACTGACAGACACGATTTAGTTGCTAGAGTATTTAGATTAAAGTACAAAATTAATGTATGTAATTAACAAAGGGAAAATTTTCGGAGAGGTGCAGTGCTTCATGTATTCAATTGAATGGCAAAAGAGGATTACCGCATGCCCACATTCTAATATGGCTTAAAGAGAAGTTGCGGCCCAGCCAAATAGACGACATAATAAGCGCCGAGATTCCGGATCCTGAGCAAGATAAAGAATTGTATGATACCATCGTCCGAAATATGATTCACGGTCTATGTGGAGCACGAAATTCAATATCGCCATGTATGAAAGAAGGAAAATGTACAAAGAAATTCCCTAAACAGCTATTAAAAGAAACAGTGCACAATGACAATGGCTACCCTTTATACAGACACAGAGCTCCGAAGATGGTGGCAGGAAAGTTACAAGCAAATCTCGCTCTGGAGCGTTCGAAACCTTAGATAACAGCTGGATTGTCCTGTATTCGCCCATTCTATGTAAAATGTTTAATGCCCACATTAATGTAGAAGCATGTAGCTCTGTAATATAATCTCTAATAATGTAATCTCCGGAGTAAAACCGGCGACGAGGTTCGCCACCGTCACGTTCTGTCTCCCGGAGGCGAAAAGTGGATTGCGGAGGCCCGTCTGGCTACGCTGAATGTATGTGGAGCAATGAATGATAAGATGGATGAAATATGCGAAATGATGAATGATAGAGGAGTAGATGTGTTATGTGTAAATGAGACGAAACGAAAGGGAAAGGATGCCACTGCATGGCATGTATACCGCTTACTGGTCTGGTGTAGACGAGACCGAGCGGGCATGCCAGGAGTCGGTGTCATCCTTTCAGAAAGAATAGGTCAATGTGTGAAAGAGTATGAATGTGTAAGCCCAAGACTGCTGTGGATACGAATGAAAGTGGGCTTAAAGAAGTTGTTTGTGCTAGGGTGTACGCCCCAGACATGTCTAAGCCCACTTATATCCGAGAGAAGTTTTGGGACATGGTAAGGATGGTGTTGATGAAATGTAAGGAAATGAAAATATCATTATGTTACGAGATTTTAATGGAAGGGTTGGGGTGAAGAGGTCTGGTTATGAAAGGATATTAGGAATGTTTGGCGATGAAAATGTAAATGAGAATGGTGAAGACCTCCTCGCCGTATGTGAGGAAAAGAATATTTTGTGACGAATACTCTTTCGCCATAAGAGGATCACATGTATACATGGGAAGAGGTAATGATAGAAGCATGATAGATTTCATAATTGTGGATGAAAGAATGCGGAGCGCAGTGGTAGATACAAGAGTTTACGGGGATCCAACGTAGGGACGGATCATTACTTGGTCTTATGCAGAATTAATGGTCTATTGAGGCGTTGGCGGCATCGTACATCTGTGTCTACCACTGCGTTACAGCGTATAAGAACAGAGAGGTTACAAGATGAAGGTGTGAAAGAGAAGTATAAATGTAGACTGAGGGAGAATATAAATGGTTTGAATGAAATATGTATGAATGATTTAGACCTGAAGACTGTATTGAATAATGTTAAGAAAGTTTTGGTGGAGCCACCGAAGTATGTGGTGTAAGTAAGAGAACGAATGAAAGGAAAAATAATACGTGGTGGTGGGATGATGAGATTCGGATGGATGTTGAAGCAAAGAAGAGCATGGCTAGATTTACTGGCAACCAAAGCTGGTAATTCTGGCGGTATGAATGATGAGATTGAAAGAAAAAAGTCAGAATTTAGACTTATAAATAAGAGAGTAAAAGAAGTTGTTGAAAGGAAAAGCAAGTAAGAACGGATAAGAATGATAGAAGGATATCTGATAACTTCCAGGCAAATATTAAAATGTTCTGGAAACTCGTAAGAACTGCTAGGGAAATTCAAAACAGCCTAGAATGAATGCTATACGAGACGAGAATGGCTGTATGCTGAATGATGAAGTTTGAATTTAAAGAGATGGAAGGAATACTTTGAAAGCGTGTTTATGAGTGAAGGGTCGTCTGAATTAAGTGAAAAGAAATTCCGAAAGAAGTGGAGAGGTAGGGAGATAAGTGTAGATGAAATAATAAAAGCAATGAAAGGCATGAAAGCAGGTAAGGCAGCCGGATATGATAAAGTATCACCTGAAATGCTAAGGGCCGGAGAGGAGTGGGGCAGGCCTGCTGTACACCTTGTTTAATTTATGTTGGGAACTGAAACGGGTTCCGGAAGACTGGTGCAAAGCCGTTATAGTCCCAATATATAAAGGAAAAGGGTCAAGCAGGACTGTAAAAACTACCGTGGTATCAGCTTGCTTAGCATTGTGGGTAAACTGTATGCTTAGGCGTTAATTGAAAGAGTTATGAAAGAAACTGATACAAAAATTTGGAATGTGCAAGCGGGATTTAGAAAGGGAATGGTGTGTACGGATCAAGTATTTTCCATACGCATGATCACGGAGAAAGTCTTTTGTGCGTTCATGGACTTGGAAAAGGCTTATGACAGAGTGGGCGGGAAAGTCTTATGGCAAACACTTAACTCATTTGGGTTGAGCGCATTGAAGTCTCTTTATAGGGACTCTAGTGCTTGTGTCAGGATCAACAGGGTCTACTCGGACTGGTTTGGCATCCAAAAGGTGTCAGACAGGGCTGTAGCTTCCCTGGCTGTTTAACCTATTTATGGACAGTTGTTTGCAAACTTTGAAAGTTGAAGAATGTGGGTTGAGAATGGGTGAGTTAACCGTCAAATGCCTCTTTTACGCCGACAGTCAAGTCATATTTGCATCGTTGGCGGCCGAGTTGCAAATGATGGTTACTTTAATGAACCGATCATTGAAGGAACGAGGTATGAAAGTGAACGCAAGTAAGACGAAAGTGATGGTTTTTGAAAGAGAAGAAAGTAAAACGTTATGTGAAATAAGAATAGAAGGGGATGGTAGATATGATAAGGATATAGAACGACGAGTGAACGCAGGAAATAGAGTGAATGGGGCTCTACACGCTATTGTGAAGAGTCAGAATGTGTCAAAAAAAGGCACGTTTGGCAATTCACAATGCTGTGTTAGTCCCTACTTTAATGTATGTAGTTAAAGTTGGTCTGGCAGAAGAAGCATGAGAGTAGAATAAATGCTGTAGAAATGTGGTCATTAAGGAGTATGCTAGGGCTGAATCTAAATGACAGGGTGAGAAATAGTGTGATAAGAGATAAGTGTGGTTTGCAAGATGACGTTGTGACCAGGATTAAGAAAGGAATGCTTCGGTGGTTTGGTCATGTAGAAAGAATGAACGAAGAAAGAGTGATAAAGCAAATTTATGCTGCAGAAGTGAACGGCAGGGTCGGAACGGGACACCCTAGATGAAGGTTTATCGACCAAATTGGCGATATATTGAAAATAATCCAGATTAGGAGTACCCTTAAACGACGAGCGTTTATGCGTAGGTATGTATGTGGATGTGGAGGAGGCGAGAGAGGTGTGCCAGGATCGTGCCAAATGGAAGTCCGTAGTCTCTGCCTACCTCTCTGGGTGACAGGTGTGAGTGTTTATAAAAAAAAAAATGTAGCTCTGTCCGCGCAATCAAGTATATCTGTAAGTACATAAATAAAGAAAGAGACCAAGCAATATTTAATCTCAGGAGTGAAGGTGAGGCAAATCCTGTTAATGAAGTACAGACCTTTCAAGCAGGGCGTTATGTCAGCAGTAACGAGGCAGCGTGGCGTCTCCTTGGCTTCCTTTACACGAAAGGCACCCAACAGTTACTCACCTTGCTGTGCACTTAGAAAATGGAGAGTGTATATTTCACCGAAAGAAATTTCCAAGAAAGAATTGCATCACCGCAAAAACTACACTAACAGCCTTCTTTCAACTTTGTCAAACCGACCTTTGCAAAAACGTTGTTATATTCTGAAGTCCCCGCTATTATACTTGGAACACATCTAGGAAGGTGGAAATGCCGTATTCAAGCGCGCCTGTTGCAAATTGGCCCGGTGTAAAGTCATCAGATGCCCTTGGTCGTGTGTATACCGTCCATGTAACTAATTTGAATGTTTCTGTTTACGATCGCTGCTGCACCATGTTCGGGGTCCTACAGGATATAAAGACCTTAAAACTGTCAACGGTCAGGAATGCGCAACTTATAGAGAAGCATGTGAGCTCTGTATCTTTTAGAAAACGATAATCACTGGGATGAAATCATGGAGGAAGCTGTGCAGTGCCAGTCACCAGCCAAAATTAGAGATCTTTATGCAACTCTCATATCATCTTGCGGGCTATCTAATGCACATAAATTGTGGGACAAATATAAAGTACATGGCGGAAGATATTTTGCGAAGGTTACAGCAGACACATGCAGAACATGACATACAATGAACACATTTATAATGATACTTGGAAAAATTGAAGATAAAGTAATGGCAATGGTAGGCAAAAATTAAGCGACTTTGGAATGATAAGCCCTCAGCGAACAACCAAAATAAACTTAGTGATGAAATTATACGTGAAACAAACTACGATATACCAGCTTTGCAGCAGCAAGTAGCCGAATTTGTACCCGCTTGCTTCCGAACAAAAACGAGTTTTTAACAAAGTATTAGGACAAATTGAATCTGGAAATGGTGCACTTTTCTTTTAGATGCCCCTGGAGGAACTGGGATGACATTTTTTATTAAATTTATTATTAGCGCAAGTACGGAAAGATAAAAACATTGCTGTGACCGTAGCTTCCTCCGGTATAGCCGCCACGCTGCTAAGCGGGGCCGCACTGCACATTCTGTTTTAAAACTCCTCTAAATCTAGCCCAGGAAGAATCGCCGATCTGCAACTTTAGTAAAATAGTGCACGAGGTATAATGCTAAGACAATGCAAACTTTGGTTACTTAGTGGACGAAAGTACAATGTCGCATAAAAAGCTGTAGAAGCACTAAATCGAACGCTCCAGGATTTGCGCAGCAATACCGATGTAATGGGAGGAATGGTGGTTTTACTGGCTGGTCACTTTCGCCAAACTTACCTGTCATTCAAAAGGCACACTGCAGATGAAATTAAAGCATGCCTCAAGTCGTCTATTTTATGGAACAAGGTGACAAAATTCAGTTTAACTACGAATATGAGAGTGCATTTGTATAATGATATCAATGCTGGAAACTATGCTGACACACTATTAAAAATTGGCGATGGGCGGTTGGAAACGAATGCTGAGGGCTGCGTTAAATTGACGAGAGATTTTTGTAATTTAGTACAGAGTCATTCCGAATTAATTGCGAGCGTTTATTCAGATTTAACGAACAACATGCATGAAGACAAATGGTTATGTGAAAGGGCGATTCTTGCACCAAAAAATGAGAGCGTTAACAAAATAAATTCAGATATATTAAGCGAAGTAGCAGGAGAAATAACAGAGTATTTGTCAGTAGACACAGTTATGGACACAGAACAGAGCACTTCATATCCCGTAGAGTTTCTAAATTCTCTAGAGTTGTCAGGTGTGCCCTCACATAAATTAGGCGTCCCAGTCATGCTAATGCGAAATTTAGATGCTCCTCGGTTATGTAACGGGACAAGGCTGCGTGTGACACATCTTGGACGGAACATAATCGGTGCTACAATTTTGACAGGCGTAGGAAAAGGTAAAAGATCCCTTTAATTCCCACAGATCTTCCTTTTCAATTCAAAAGGTTGCAGTTCCTATTAAGCTCAGTTTTGCAATGAAAATTAATAAAGCGCAAGGGCAAACGTTACAGGTAGCGGGTCAACTTAGAAAACCGTGCTTCTCTCATGGTCAGCTGTATGTAGCATGTTCGCGTGTGTCAAATGCCCAGAATCTCCACATTCTTTCCCGAATGGAAAAACATATAACATTGTGTACAGTAGCGTCTTAAAATAGTGTTCAGTTAGTCAATTAATCAGAATTCCCAGATCTTCCCTTTCAATTCAAAATTTCCTATTTAGCTCAGTTTCTTTTCAATTCCAAATGCTGCACCTCTGACGAACCTATTAAGCTCAGTTTCCTTTCAACTCAAAGGCTGCATCTCTGACGGATCTTTTATTTGGCTCAGTTTCCTTTCAATTCAGAAAACTGCATCTCTGACGAATCAATTTAGCTCAGTTTCCTTTAACTAAAAATATCCCATTTCCATTTGGAATAAATAGGCTATTTTCATGCTTTCCTATACGCTGCGTTTCAAAACATTTAAATAGGCTAATGAATCAATTTTGCTCAGTTTCCTTTTAATGGCTGCATCTCTGACAAATCTGTAAAACTCAGTTTTCTTTCAATTCAAAAAGCAATGGATAGTTCATTTCCCAGTGACCACGCGGGCGAAGCCGCGGGTAAAAGCTAGTATAATCATAATTATAATTAAATATATCTTATAATCATATTTATATAATTAAAGTTATTTTTATTTTAATGACAGAAAACGATAAATTATGCTAACTAGAAAATCTAAATAAAGCAAGTAGCAATTCCTTAAAAATTAATATCGTAATTGAAAAATCAAAAGTTATTAGACTGTCAAATATAAAGAAATACTTTTTATAACAGTTAAACTTGAGAAGCTAGTAAATTTAAATTAAAGCGTTTTCGAATGCCTATTTATTGAATGAAATAAAATGAAATTTATTTATTTTTCATTTTATTTCATTCACAACAAATTAAAATTTGTTTATCAATAGTCAAAATGTTTTATAATCTACTCCATATTTTGAGATTTTAATAGTAATCTATGTAAGAACATTAATTAATCATGTTTTAACACAGTACCACGGAATGTATTATCTTGCAATATTCGGAAAACGTTATATTGTAACATTTTGATGTCTAAAATTATTACTTTAAATAAATTTAAAAGTAACAATATTTTTTTTACAAAATTATTCATAAGATACCACGTATGGTATATTACGTACATACGTACTTTGTCATTTCCATTGATTTCATTTCGGTAGTCTAATACAACCGTCTAATATAACCATGAAGTGGCGGTGTAAGAATATCCACTACCCCATATAACCCCGTGGGTGTCGTAAGAGGCGACAGAGGGAACCTGAACAGAAGATTGGCAGCAGTATCTTCCTAATAACAGCTGAATAAAAAAATTGCCGGTTGCCAACCCGCTTGCCAAGCGTGGCTATGAGGCATTCTATGGGGAGGATTCTATAAAGGTAAAGGTGAAGTCTATTACAAACTAAAACTATAAATAAATGTAAATACCTTTATTATGAGGAAATTTGTAAAATAATTACCAGTTCCATTTCATTTCGAAACTAAGGTTTCCTTGAAGACATTTCTAACTCAATCTAACATGAGTTCGTGCCTCGAGTTCTTGTTTCATGCAATTTCCAAGAACGTGGAAGCCGTAAAAGTTTTTAAA